>JAXFYN010001062.1:0-34437 GCA_036172215.1 Camellia granthamiana
CATGAATTGGAATGGATCAAGATATTCCACTCCCTCATCTAGACACATCCGATCACATCCAAACTCCCCAGCAAAGCATCATCAACCGATGTCAGCCACAGATTTGCTACACACCCAGTTGTAGCACAGCCCCTCTGTGAAAAAAAAACTCACTGTTGTGAACAAGAATGAATCTGGTAGAATACTAGGGGCAAGAGCCTACAACTTCCTGCTTATCCATCAACCACCCGGGGGAGGGATAAAAAATGAGAGATTAAAGAATAGAGAGATGTGCCCTGAGAGAAAAAGTGAGGAAAAGGGCTTTTTCAGCAAAAACAGAGCCTGAGGGCCGAGTGATATGAGAATCACAAATGAGAAAGGGTGGGAAACAATACCCGGAGAAACTGGCTCCTCGTGCACCGAGAGGTCTCTTGCCTTTGTAACACGTCCAAGTGTTGTGTTTGTGTCTTTGTTTGTCTCGATTCTAGTTTATGCTTTCCGTTGTTGAGTCGTAGTGCGCTGTGTTTAGTCGTAGGCTCCATACCCTGGTCGAAAACTCATCTCTCAATTTCAAAAATAAAATCGTTTTGTGCTCCGAGTGCCGTGCCGTTCTCCACATTTGTGCAAAACAGAATTTGTTCTTTCATAAAACCGCAGGGTTCAACCCAGGTCATGTGAGAACAGTAGAACCAGGACCTATCTGAAGTTATAATGACTCTGGACTGCAGAGCAAAAGCAAAAGAGGAAAATGTCGGGTATCTGGGTTTGTTTCAACTTCAGTAAGTTCCGAGACTACATTCCATGTGTACCTCTTCAGGTCTTGCCAATGCTCCGAAGTATGAGTGTGCCTCTACCTCAAGCTCAAGGTCAAGCCTGCTTCAAGCTAGAATGATGTACTCTCCCTAAGTACCATTCCCTGCCAGAGGCATCTTGGCTGTATTCCCAATGAGTTCCTAGGAGATCAACTGCGACGGTGGAAACTGGAGTTTGAATGGCTATTGCCTAGAACGCAAAGGTTCGGGATTTCCGAGACTAAAATCTGGTTTAAATACCCAGGGGTCTATCCTCGGCTTGAAATCTATATGGCAGCCCCATAGATTGAGATAACATGTGAATGCGCCTCGATTCTGGATACTGAATCAACCTAGTCTGTCACCCCGTTGGAGAATAGGGAAAGTTGTGAATATGATCAGGAAGAAAGGCAGCATCCAAAGAGTTCTACGTGAAGAACCCTTGTCAGTATTTCAGAGCCTTTGTACTGTGAGTTAAAGGTAAGTGTTCGAAGAACACAAGGGAAGATCCCCATCGGAGCAGAGCGGTTCACCGCCACTCACCTCATGAGGTGCTTTCTAAAGCGCTGTTTTGTCCACTTATTGCTTTCCTTAAGCATCATGGATTGTAATGCATTGTACCTATCAAGTTTCTTTCTCATTCATGCACGATATTGTATGTACGGTTCATTCAAAGAAGTTCCGTTTGAGATCATTTATTAGTGTATCAATCACACTTCATTCATTTTGTGTATCTATCACACACATTATCATTTTGTGTATCTATCACGCATATATTCACTTTAGTGTATCAATCACACTTCATTCAGTTAGTGTATCAATCACATTTCATTCATTTAGTGTATTAATCACACCTCATTCACCCTTAGTGTACCTATCACACTCTCTTCACTTAGTGTATCAACCACACTTCTTTCATTTTCTGTATTTATCACACACATTATCATTTTCTGTATCTATCACACATATTCTCATTTTCTGTATCTATCACACACATCCTCATTTTGTGTATCTATCATGCACATATTCACTTCATTACCTTTTGTGTATCAATCACACTTCTTTTATTTAGGATATCAATCATACTTTGTTCACTAAGTGCATCTATCACACTTCGTGTTCACATTTAGTATATCAATCATACTTTGTTCACTAAGTGCATCTATCACACTTCGTGTTCACATTCAGTATATCAATCATACTTTGCTCACTAAGTGCATCTATCACACTTCGTGTTCACATTTAGTATATCAATCATACTTTGTTCACTAAGTGCATCTATCACACTTCGTGTTCGCATGCATCTATCACACTTCGTGTTCGCATTCGTATATCAATCATACTTTGTTCACTAAGTGCATCTATCACACTTCGTGTTCCCATTTCGTATATCAATCATACTTTGTTCACTAAGTGCATCTATCATACTTCATGTTCACATTCAGTATATCAATCATACTTTGTTCACTAAGTGCATCTATCACACTTCGTGTTCACCTTTAGTATATCAATCATACTTTGTTCACTAAGTGCATCTATCACACTTCGTGTTCACATTTAGTATATCAATCATACTTTGTTCACTAAGTGCATCTATCACACTTCGTGTTCACATTCAGTATATCAATCATACTTTGTTCACTAAGTGCATCTATCACACTTCGTGTTCACCTTTAGTATATCAATCATACTTTGTTCACTAAGTGCATCTATCACACTTCGTGTTCACATTTAGTATATCAATCATACTTTGTTCACTAAGTGCATCTATCACACTTCGTGTTCACCTTAAGTATATCAATCATACTTTGTTCACTAAGTGCATCTATCACACTTTGTGTTCACCTTTAGTGTATCCATCACACCTGTTCACTTAGTGCATCTATCACACTTTGTGTTTACCTTTTGTGTATCCATCACACTTTGTTCACTTCACCCTTTGTATATTAATCACACTTTATTCAAATAGTGTATCTATCACACACTCGCTTTGCCTACTTTGTGTATCTATCACACGCTCGCTTTGTGTATCAATCACACACGTTCGCTTTGTGTATCAATCACACACTCTCACTTTGTGTATCTATCATACCTTGTTCACTTAGTGCATCTATCACACTTTGTGTTTACCCTTTTGTGTATCCATCACACTACGTTCACTTTATGTATCTACCACACATGTTCACTTTGTGTATCTATCACACGTTCGCTTCGTGTATTTATCACACATGCACACTGTATTCGCAGTGAGAATTACAATAATTCTCTTACATCCTTTCTGCATTGTAATGTAGCTTGGTTTCTACTTGCTTAAAACTGTTGCATTGTTATGCTTCGTTACAGCTTGCTGCTTCGCATGATATTGAGTTACATCCGGTTTTGTGCATATCGCTTTGCATTCTGCCCCCTGCCTGCAAGCATGCCTGCGGGCGCATCTTTCTGTTCGTCTCGCCTGTTTGTCTAAGTCTTCGGCCTTGTCAAAAATGGGTTGTCTCTGGACTTTGACATTCACTCCTATCACTCCTTGACTTCCGAGTTCTGTCAAAGAGGGGCAACTGTAGACACCCCATTTTTGACCGACCTTAAGACTCAGACGTCCCCAATTGAGCACTCGGTGATGTTGCATATTGTGCTTGTTCTAAAGTTGCGGAATCTCGGCCGCGAGCCTTGCCTCCGGACTTCGGGGCTCTTTTGTGCTTTGCCTTGGTTTACGAACCGGGTCCCGTTTTCTCCGTTTTCTCTTCCCGAAGGGAGGGAGAGGTCTCGTAGATCATCTCTCACTGGCCGTGGGCTACGTTTCGTGGTCGTAGGCCATTTTTCCCGTTTGGAGCCCGGTTCTCGATTTTCGGAGCCGTCGGCTGTATGCCTCGGTTCGGGACCGCTTAACCACCTCTGTTTGCTCCGGTTTTTGGCACACACCTTGTTTCCTCCCTTTTGAGGGACACTGTGATCCGAGAGACCAACTTCGTGGTCGAACGCCACCTCCGGTGCTTAATAGTCAGTTTTCGGGCCCCCGGATCGCGCGTTTTGGCACCCGAACCTTTGTTTTGCATCGGTTTGGGTTCATTTTTGGCGGAGACCTCATTTTCATTGTTAGAGAGGTTGTAAGAAGGTGGGAGGCCAGCAATTGTTCTGAAAACCAGCTTTATTCCTTCATCGCTCTTCATCGCCCGTTTTCTTCACTAGAAAGCTGACTTTTTCCATTCCCGGGCCACTTTTTCTGACTTTCCACCACACCATTGTGTTGTACACACCTGGGAGGCCACCAATACGGATAGGCCGGCCATCAATTATTCTTGACCCTTTTGAACCCCTCTAAAAAGTTGGTTTTTCTCTCTCTTGGGTTACATTTTCTAGGTTTTGACCATACAGCTGTGTTGTACACACATGGGAGGCCACCTTTCTGGGGTGGCCGGCCAGCAACTTTGTTGACCCTTTTGACCCCTAGCCGGCCAGCCAGGGGAGGTGGCCGGCCGGCCACCTGAACCTTCTGAACCTGGCCGGCCAAAATTGTCTCTCCTGGTGCATGCCAGCTGTGCCAGCTGTTTTGCACCAGACCCTTGCCCGAGGGTCTGCCCTTTTGGGGGGGAAATTTGAATTTGTTTTTCCCCCCTTTTTTCTTCACTCCTCTCCCTCTATATAACTAGCACCCCTCCTCCATTTCTAAGGGTTAGAAGAACCAGCTAGGGCATATATACATACTCTCCCTATATCTATACTTCCACTCTCCAAACCCTAAGATTCTTGCACCATTTCCACTACAACCCATAGCACCACACCACCATCATCCATTCCAGCCCCTTTGAAGTCATTTGCAAAGGTTGAAAGCTCATTTCCTTGGACCAAAGGCTGCTAGAAAGTTAGGCTACAAGGGTAAGCTCCTATTCTCCCCATTTTTACACTATTTTGTTCTATATCTTAGCCCCTTTTGCTTACATTTTTGGGCTCCGACCTGAATTGGAAACAATCTTATTTTGAGCTCATCTTCATGTTTGATTAAGGAATTTTTTCTGTTTGAGGCCATCTGCTGCCCCTTTCCCTTTATCTCTCTTTTAGGGCTATTTCTTGCATGATATATTAGCCTTGCTTGTGAGTATTTTTGGGCTTCGAGCCAAATTGTAAAGTGCCTTCTTTTGAGCCCCTCTTCAACTTTGTTGAAGGGATCTTCACTGTTTGAGGCCAGCCACTGCCTCTTGCTCTCTATCTCTCTTTTGGGGCTATTTTTGCATCATATTTTGGCCTTACTTGTGAGCATATTTGAGATTTGACATAAACTGTAAAGTGTCTTGTTTTGAGCCCCTCTTAAACTTTGTTGAGGGGCTCTTTTCTGTTTGAGGCCTTTTGCTGCCCTGTTTGTTCAATCTCTCTTTTAGGGTTGTTTTTGCATGGTACATTAGCCTTATTTGTGAGCCTTTTTGGACCTCGACCCAAACTGAAAAAAGTCTTTTTTTGGCATCATCTTCATGTTTGATTAAGGTCCATTTTCTGTTTGGAGTCATCTTCCCCTATGCATGCTTCATCTCTTCATGATTAGGGCTATGCATTAGAATACTTGCATTGGCTATGGTTTGGCCTCTTAGCCACTGAAATCTAGTGGGTTTTCAATGGCTTAGGTGTGTTCTTGAGGGCCAAAATCAGAGGGGGGTGACCCCCTCTCTCCTTGTTTTGCTTAATGGTCTTTTTGGCCTTCCAAAGAGGCCCTATCTTGCATGCTTTGTTGACTGATTTCAAGACCAATTTGATGAGTTTTAGGGCTATCATATTTGATTTTCAGAGTTGATTTGGCTATGCTAAGTGTCCTTGATGCATGTGCTTAATAACCCCTTTGTATGCCCTCTAAAAGAACCCATCATTTGTGCATGTGTTGGCTGCATTTCAGAGGTTATTTGGGCATGTTTTGGCATGTTTTATTCACTGATTTTTGCTGGTTTGATGAGTTCTCACCTGCTTCATATACATGCCATGTAAACCATGTTTGCTAGTTAAAGTTGCATGCTATTTTACTCCATCTTGCTAGCATCTTTTGGCCATGCTTTGAACTAGAAATGTTTATGTTTTGGGACTGCCTTGGTCCTGTCTTCATGCTCATGATCAAATAATGCATGCTTTGTATAGCTATAGGTCAATGCATGTGCCTAGTTTTGTGTTTCGGAACCATTCCATGCATCGGGTGCCATGTTTCCATGTTTCGGGATCATTTCGCATCACATTTCAGTGCTGGAACTTGCATGTTTGTATGCCATATTTCATGCCTTGCCATGCCTTGTTAGAGTGGCCTTTGTGCCTTAGGTTCGGTCCTCGGTTTGCGTGCATGTGTGCACGCATTTCGGTAGTCTCATTTTCATCTTATGGCCACTGATGTGAGTGTGGCTGAGGTCCACTCATGTTGGTGTAAGTCCATCGTGCATTGTGTATGCCATTTCAGTCCATAGCATTGCGTATGCTAGGTTGTATGTTAGAGCATTGTGTATGCCATGTTACATCGAGCATTGTGTATACCATTTCATAACATTGCGTATGCTAGGTTGTATGTTAGTCGCATTGTGTATGCCATCTTATTTGCATTGTGTTTGGGATAAGAGTTAGCCCAAGCACGGGAAACGAGAGACGTTTCGTACTCCGAGCAATTCCCGGTCGCCGACACTCCGGATTACTCATGATGGAGTTTAGGTCTTGTTGTATTTTCATGTGCATTCATTTCACATTGAGTCGTGCAATTCGACTCCTCGGCCATCATGCATCGAGATGCGTGATTGGTGGCACGAGGATCGAGGTGTGCATACATATGTGAAAATACACTGCCATGCCCCTTTCTTGCTCTCTGTTGCAGCAAATCAGAAACCGACAGTCTTTTGGAGCTTCGTGCAACATTTCGAGATTAATTGCAAACAGAGGCAAACTGGGGCATCGTAATGGATTTCCGCGCAAAACAACACAAGCATACATCATCTATTATCCGGGACAGAGCTGAGGTAGTCCGTATGCTTGCATGCAAATTTACTGCTTTCCTAGATTAATTTGTTAATTAATTAGGGTTTTGTACTTATTCGGACTATACTATTCATTTGGACTGTATATTATTTATTCGGACCCTCCGAGCGAGGCACAATTGTAATAAGTATGCGTGCGTGTGATGTATGTCTTCCAACCCCACGTCTTTCTCTCTTTTATTTACCAGCTTATGATGGTTAGAATAGGGCATGTTTCAATTAGCATACAGTATGATAGCATGTTTGCATTCATTCATCTGTTTTGCATGTACCGGGCTCAGCGCATCATACTCACTGCATTGTATTTCAATTCCAAGTTGAATTCATGTTAGCTGTAGCATTCCATATGCCATGTTTGAAATAGCCGAGCCTATCTTAGTTGCATACTGCATGTGTTGCATTAGGCATTTCTGTATAGTTAGGATCATGCATGGATTTCTAACATAGTTTCTGTTTTGGCTTGGAGTACTCGGTAAGTTTTTACGCTTTAGCATCCTTGCATGTGTGTGAGTGACTGCCATGATAGCATGCTTACCATGAGGCTATGTGCTTATGTGATATATCTGCCTAAATGCCTATGGGTGAAGGTTGGGTTATTTGGATTGGAACAATTCATTCACTATGGACTTTAAGCCCACTAGATAGTGGCAAAACCATGTTTTCTAAGCCCACCTGAGGGTGGCAAAATCTGCATTTTAAGCCTACTTGCGAGTAGCAAACTATCTTTCAAAAAATAAACATGAAATGTTTTGTTCCAATTCAGGCGATCCAGTCTATACTTGTATGCTGTGCGCATCACATAGTAAATCTAGGCTAATAACCGGAATAAGAACGCATAATGTTTTCAAAACTAGATATCATGGTTAGTAGAGGCCAATCTTTGATCGGGCGAGCGGGGGTGCTCACGAAGTGACCTTCCCCAATCGTACCCAAGTTCCCGAGCTGAGGTAACTTTGGTGATGACGAACACGTGGCCTCAGGCAACGAGTCGGGGTTTCCTAAATTTCCCAAAATAAAATATTTAGGTGGCGACTCTCTATCTGGCAAAGCAGTCCATGTTTGGCACTTCTTTCTAAAAATCTGTTTTCTCAAAACGATTTGCCGGATTTGGACTCTTTGGTTCAGATTAAGAACCATGACAATTTGAGTTCGAGCCGTAGTGAGCCCAAAACGAACAGAACGGGACTCACCCTCCCGGGGCGTTCGAGGACGTCTACAGTTTCTGGCGACTCCACTGGGGATTTAGAGAACTTGACTCGAACTCATGATATTTTGTTTTGATTACACTTATGTGTTTCTTTGCATTGCATGTGCATTGGTGCGCCTAGGACCCCATGTTTTCCATCTGCTATTCCTAAGCGGTTTGCCAGAGGCTGCGTGCCATAAGGCTTACCGGTTATGGGCTCTGCCAGTATGAGAACACAAACCCCGGTTTTACCGGGGCACCCTTTTGACCATTCGACCTAGTGCATATTCGGAATCCATAGTGACCATTCCAAGCTAAGACATGTTGCTTACCCGATATAGGTTGTTTGAAACCGCTGCGTGCGTAGTGAAACCCTAGCTCCTGACAAAATAGGACAGGGAAACCCTACCCCCAACATAGGGGTGTCTTGGCTCTCACTTGCTTGCTATGTGCTTTTAGAGTGTATCTCTACAGGAATGCATGTATCAGTTTGCGAGTCTGGGTATCAGGCCTGAGGGCATCAGTATTTTGGGGGGATCAGTTTTACCCGAGGGTATCAGATTTGAGGCAGAATTTTGGGGGAGAATCCAGTAAAGAGTGCAGTCATTCAGTTATGCTCATGTCTGTTCTAGTGAAATCAGGCTGAGATGCTCTATGTTTTATCTTTTGCTAGGGGGGTAGTCCTGGAACCATAGCTTCAGAAGGCTCCAATATCCCCCCCCCCCAGGTTCATCAGACTTGTGCTGATAGACTTTGTCAGGTCAGAGATTCAGTTCAAGAGCAATTTGTGTTCCTTTGCCAGAGGCAGGGTAAAAGGGCCAGTCAGGCACAGATCACCAGTTCAGCAGTTACCAGATCAGTGGCCCTTATCCACCCCACCAGTGAACAGTCAGGCTGAGGCCTTAGTTTTTTTTTTTTATCACAAAGATAGATATACCATTCAGTCAGATGGATCAATAGAATACGTCAGGGGTAGAGGCAATGATGCGTCAGATGCAGGAAACTATGAAACTCATGCAGCAAGGCACTATTCGCCAAGCGGAATTCTCCAAGCAGCAGGCTATAATCATGGCTCAGCAGGCCGAGCTCATCACCAGGCTGCAACAGCAAAGTGGCGCGTCTGCTTCACAACAAGTTCCTCCCCCAGCAGGAGCTCCAGCACCTGGGGAGACGCCAAATGTCCAAGAAGGTACGGACATTCCGGTAAGGCTGGCTCCGCCCCCAATTTTACCCCAACTATCCAAAACACCTACCAATCTATCGGACTCTCCCTTCGAGTTTGAGGTCGACCCCACAGCGTTGAAGTTGAGCAAGCTTGAGAAGTTGTTCAAGAAATCCCAGGGGGTAAAGTCCATCCCCGACATTGAGGACGGGTATACTGATGTGGCTGTGACGCTGCCGGATAAGTTCAAGATGCCACAAATCGATCGCTTCGACGGATCTGGGGATCCCATGGTCCACCTCCGACTCTTCTCAGATATACTACGGCCAATGGGCCTCACCAGACCGCAGAAGCTTTCACTGTTCGGCCGGACCCTGTCGGGTGTGGCCGCTATCTGGTACGCGAAGTTAGAGGACGATGTCAAGCGGAGTTGGGATGAGATGGCCGAGGCCTTCGTTGCGCAATACTCTTACAACACTCAAATCGAGATTACAACCCGTGATCTTCAAACAACAAGGCAGGAGCCTATAGAACTTCTCAGATTTCGTGACCAGATGGAGGGCGAAGGCCTCGATGATGACTCTAAGGCCCACTGATAAGGACCAGATTCGGATGATTGTGCGCAATCTCCAGCCAAAACTGATGCAAAAAATGATCGTGCTCCCCTTCTCTACCTTTTCAGATCTGCATGAGATGGGAGTACAGATTGAGGACGCCATGAAGAAGGGCCTCATTGACCAGGAGAAAGAGCAGCCCAGGAGGGCATTTTCCCGCAGTTCGAATGCAACCACCAGTGGTGATGCAGCTGCAAGGTCTTCTGAAGTGGGCATGGTCACAACCACCACGTCAAAAACAGCTACCCCATTCACCGGTGCGTCCGGAAGTAGCACACAAAAAACCAAATATCCGCCCCGAGTCAAGAGGGTTTTTACCCCACTTTATATGTCTTTGTCAAAGGCTCTAGAGGTTTTGCTCAGGGCAGGACATTTGAAACTATTGGAGCAACAGCCTCTACCCAATCCTATCCCTCCAAAGCATGACCAAACTAAGTACTGCGCCTACCATCAACAAACTGGTCATGAGACCGATAGCTTCTTTCGCCTGCGCCATGATGTACAAGATTTGTTTGACAACAGGGTCATCGCTGCACCAAGTCCTACAAAGTCTATCGGCGCTTGATCAATGAACTTGTGGGGGATAATGTGACCACGTGATCGGGGGATGAACCAGCTGCGGGTGGCGCTCGATTTACTCCAGACGTGGGAATGGCACGCACTGTTTTGAGCAGTATGCAAATGCTAGTTTTTGTACTTCCTGACTTGGGTGTTGAGTCAGTTTTGTAGTTTTGTTTCGAGTCTGTCTCGTTGTTTTGAGTCAGTCTTTTGATTAAGGTCTGTCTTGTTGTATCGAGTCAGTCTTGTTGTACAAAGGTCGAGTGATTCCGGGGGTGTTACCTCGGGCATCACCATTTTATTTTGTGTTTGTCTTTTCGCTTTCTTTTGAGTCTGTTTTTACTAGGGAGCCAGTTGTGCCGACAGATTGGAATGAACGTCAGTGATTTTCACATTCTTGTCTTCGCTTCTGCCTTGCGCCAGTTGTGCCAGAGAATTTGAATGAAATGGCGGAGCACCTCACTCACTCTTCTATGCCTCGAACTCATTGCATTGACCTAAGTTTTCCAAAAACTTTTTGAACACTGTGGTGAAAACGAAGAAGAAGGAATTCCTCGGGATTTATGAAAATTTGATCAATTGAGGGAAAAAGAGGCATGCTAAGCCCTTAATGAATGAAATCATGTTTGTTAACGTGAGTACTGAGAAGGATCCTGGCTTGATCCAGATTGGCTCCACATTGTCTTCCACGCGAATGATTCGTCGCTTTCTTAAAAGTTTTCAAAAAAATGTTTCGCGCGGTCCCGCGAAGACCTGTGTGGAATCGCTCTTGAGATTGTGCAGCTTAGGATCGCTCTCGGTCTCGAGACTCGACCCCTCTTGATTTCAAACCTTGAACTTGGATTCAGAATGCTCCAAGGCCAATCATGATGTGAGGCCTGTGTGGCCAGATTTAAAGCAGCCCGCGAACTAGGGGCAAGAAAAGTCAGATCAACAAGCTTGTGAAGCTAGATTAGGAGCACCCCTCGAACTAGGGGCAAAAATGTCAGATGTGCTCGAAGAGTCAAAGACGAAGATCGGCAAGAATGCCAAATCCCAGAAGGGAGGAAAGAAGAAAGTTTGTGCTGAAGGGTAACTGAGTTCCTACCCACAACACTAGGGGCAGATTCAGCCCCATTGGATGGACTCTTACATCATCAGCGAACAGTAGCCATTCTCCTGGATTCAGATGACTTCAGGATCTCAAAACCATTTGACATGGACAAAGCAACACTTTTACCCTTGAGAGGCTCGCTGGGCCGAAAACCCGGAAGGGCGACCTAGGCAAAAGTTAGAGCAAGAAAAAGAAGAAAAAGAACACACAAAAAAAAAAGAGAAGAAAAATGCAAAGAATGAAAAAAAAGAAAAAGAAAAATGAAGAAAATGAAAAAAAAAAAAAAAGAAATGAAAAGAATTGAAAAGAAAAGAAGAACATAGCTCGCAAGGTTGAAAACCCGGAAGGGCGGCCTTGGCAAAAGTTAGAGCGCAAAAGGAGAGGTTAATACACGAGTGTACCTTAACCCTGAACTACATGAGGCTTGATTCCCATCTTTGGGATACGTAGGCAATTTCATTTTGAAGTCCAGCCATAAAACACTTCAAATTTGATTATGTCCATGTGATGGTTCTGGACTTTGTCTTCACTATATCCGAGAGTTTGGTTGCATTCACCACTCTGAGGACTGACTACAATGTGCTGCGGTGCCATTCAAACAAGGGGCAACTTTCTATTGCCATTCAATGCACTGCGGTGCCGTTCAAACAAGGGGCAACTTTCCGTTGCCATACAGCTCTCTTCAAGCATGGGGCAGTTTTCCTTTGGATCCGAGGTTGTGCATCTCAAGAGTAGGTTTCATGCTCGTTGAGCAATGGCCGTTTGCAAAAATAGTTTTTGAGAATTTTTACTGAGGTTGACTAATTCTCTCGAAAATTATTCCAATTTTTCCAAAACTGGACCATTTCTTGGACCCAAAAAAGGAAAATTTTCAGTGCTCATGGCCTGACTTGCATGATTTTAAATCAGAAAATTACACGAGCATGTTAATCTAACTCTCATTTTGGTTAAAATTGTTTTAGTAGAAAACCAAAACAAAAAGTGGTCAAAATAATGAACTAGGGGCGCGGTTGAGTCAGGTGTTCTGTCTTTCCCCCATTATCGACATACTCGCCAGAAGCGCACTCTACCTGCCAGAACAGGGCACAACTCAGGCTAACAGCAAAGGGCAGAAAGCTCTCACACCCTCCAAGCAGCGAGGTATCAGGCCATGTGCGAAGCATGAATTGGAATGGATCAAGATATTCCACTCCCTCATCTGGACACATCCGATCACATCCAAACTCCCCAGCAAAGCATCATCAACCGATGTCAGCTGCAGATTTGCTACACACCCAGTTGTAGCACAGCCCCTCTGTGAAAAAAAAACTCACTGTTGTGAACAAGAATGAGAATCTGGTAGAATACTAGGGGCAAGAGCCCATAACTTCCTGCTTATCCATCAACCACCCGGGGGAGGGATAAAAAATGAGAGATTAAAGAATAGAGAGATGTGCGCTGAGAGAAAAAGTGAGGAAAAGGGCTTTTTCAACAAAAACAGAGCCTGAGGGCCGAGTGATATGAGAATCACAAATGAGAAAGGGTGGGAAACAATACCCGGAGAAACTGGCTCCTCGTGCACCGAGAGGTCTCTTGCCTTTGTAACACGTCCGAGTGTTGTGTTTGTGTCTTTGTTTGTCTCGATTCTAGTTTATGCTTTTCGTTGTTGAGTCGTAGTGCGCTGTGTTTAGTCGTAGTCTCAATACCCTGGTCGAAAACTCATCTCTCAATTTCAAAAATAAAATCGTTTTGTGCTCCGAGTGCCGTGCCGTTCTCCACATTTGTGCAAAACAGAATTTGTTCTTTCATAAAACCGCAGGGTTCAACCCAGGTCATGTGAGAACAGTAGAACCAGGACCTATCTGAAGCTATAATGACTCTGGACTGCAGAGCAAAAGCAAAAGAGGAAAATGTCGGGTATCTGGGTTTGTTTCAACTTCAGTAAGTTCCGTAACTACATTCCATGTGTACCTCTTCAGGTCTTGCCAATGCTCCGAAGTATGAGTGTGCCTCTACCTCAAGGTCAAGGTCAAGCCTGCTTCAAGCTAGAATGATGTACTCTCCCTAAGTACCATTCCCTGCCAGAGGCATCTTGGCTGTATTCGCAATGAGTTCCTAGGAGACCAACTGCGACGGTGGAAACTAGAGTTTGAATGGCGATTGCCTAGAACGCAAAGGTTCCGGATTTCCGAGACTAAAGTCTGGTTTAAATACCCAGGGGTCTATCCTCGGCTTGAAATCTATATGGCAGCCCCATAGATTGAGATAACATGTGAATGCGCCTCGATTCTGGATACTGAATCAACCTAGTCTGTCACCCCGTTGGAGAATAGGGAAAGTTGTGAATATGATCAGGAAGAAAGGCAGCATCCAAAGAGTTCTACGTGAAGAACCCTTGTCAGTATTTCAGAGCCTTTGTACTGTGAGTTAAAGGTAAGTGTTCGAAGAACACAAGGGAAGATCCCCATCGGAGCAGAGCGGTTCACCGCCACTCACCTCATGAGGTGCTTTCTAAAGCGCTGTTTTGTCCACTTATTGCTTTCCTTAAGCATCATGGATTGTAATGCATTGTACCTATCAAGTTTCTTTCTCATTCATGCACGATATTGTATGTACGGTTCATTCAAAGAAGTTCCGTTTGAGATCATTTATTAGTGTATCAATCACACTTCATTCATTTTGTGTATCTATCACACACATTATCATTTTGTGTATCTATCACGCATATATTCACTTTAGTGTATCAATCACACTTCATTCAGTTAGTGTATCAATCACATTTCATTCATTTAGTGTATCAATCACACCTCATTCACCCTTAGTGTACCTATCACACTCTCTTCACTTAGTGTATCAATCACACTTCTTTTATTTTCTGTATTTATCACACACATTATCATTTTCTGTATCTATCACACATATTCTCATTTTCTGTATCTATCACACACATCCTCATTTTGTGTATCTATCATGCACATATTCACTTCATTACCTTTTGTGTATCAATCACACTTCTTTTATTTAGGATATCAATCATACTTTGTTCACTAAGTGCATCTATCACACTTTGTGTTCACATTTAGTATATCAATCATACTTTGTTCACTAAGTGCATCTATCACACTTCGTGTTCACATTCAGTATATCACTCATACTTTGCTCACTAAGTGCATCTATCACACTTCGTGTTCACATTTAGTATATCAATCATACTTTGTTCACTAAGTGCATCTATCACACTTCGTGTTCGCATGCATCTATCACACTTCGTGTTCGCATTCAGTATATCAATCATACTTTGTTCACTAAGTGCATCTATCACACTTCGTGTTGCCATTTCGTATATCAATCATACTTTGTTCACTAAGTGCATCTATCACACTTCGTGTTCACATTCAGTATATCAATCATACTTTGTTCACTAAGTGCATCTATCACACTCCGTGTTCACCTTTAGTATATCAATCATAATTTGTTCACTAAGTGCATCTATCACACTTCGTGTTCACATTTAGTATATCAATCATACTTTGTTCACTAAGTGCATCTATCACACTTCGTGTTCACCTTTAGTATATCAATCATACTTTGTTCACTAAGTGCATCTATCACACTTCGTGTTCACATTTAGTATATCAATCATACTTTGTTCACTAAGTGCATCTATCACACTTCGTGTTCACCTTAAGTATATCAATCACACTTTGTTCACTGCACCCTTTGTATATCAATCACACTTTGTTCAAATAGTGTATCTATCACACACTCGCTTTGCCTACTTTGTGTATCTATCACACACTCGCTTTGTGTATCAATCACACACGTTCGCTTTGTGTATCAATCACACACTCTCACTTTGTGTTTCTATCATACCTTGTTCACTTAGTGCATCTATCACACTTTGTGTTTACCCTTTTGTGTATCCATCACACTACGTTCGCTTTATGTATCTACCACACATGTTCACTTTGTGTATCTATCACACGTTCGCTTCGTGTATCTATCACACATGCACACTGTATTCGCAGTGAGAATTACAATAATTCTCTTACATCCTTTCTGCATTGTAATGTAGCTTGGTTTCTACTTGCTTAAAACTGTTGCATTGTTATGCTTCGTTACAGCTTGCTGCTTCGCATGATCATTGAGTTACATCTGGCTTTGTGCATATCACTTTACATTCTGCCCCCTGCTTGCAAGCATGCCTGCGGGCGCATCTTTCTGTTCGTCTCGCCTGTTTGTCTAAGTCTTCGGCCTTGTCAAAAATGGGTCGTCTCTGGGCTTTGACATTCACTCCCGTCACTCCTTGACTTCCGAGTTCTGTCAAAGAGGGGCAACTGTAGACACCCCATTTTTGACCGACCTTAAGACTTAGACGTCACCAACTGAGCACTCGGTGATGTTGCATATTGTGCTTGTTCTGAAGTTGCGGAATCTCGGCCGCGAGCCTTGCCTCCGGACTTCGGGGCTCTTTTGTGCTTTGCCTCGGTTTGCGAACCGGGTCCCGTTTTCTCCGTTTTCTCTTCCCAAAGGGAGGGAGAGGTCTCGTAGATCATCTCTCAGTGGCCGTGGGCTATGTTTCGTGGTCGTAGGCCATTTTTCCCGTTTGGAGCCCGGTTCTCGATTTTCGGAGCTGTCGGCCGTGTGCCTCGGTTCGGGACCGCTTAACCACCTCCGTTTGCTCCGGTTTTTGGCACACACCTTGTTTCCTCCCTTTTGAGGGACACTGTGATCCGAGAGACCAACTTCGTGGTCGAACGCCACCTCCGGTGCTTAATAGTCAGTTTTCGGGCCCCCGGATCGCGCGTTTTGGCACCCGAACCTTTGTTTTGCATCGGTTTGGGTTCATTTTTGGCGGAGACCTCATTTTCATTGTTAGAGAGGTTGTAAGAAGGTGGGAGGCCAGCAATTGTTCTGAAAACCAGCTTTATTCCTTCATCGCTCTTCATCGCCCGTTTTCTTCACTAGAAAGCTGACTTTTTCCATTCCCGGGCCCTATCTTGCATGCTTTGTTGACTGATTTCAAGACCAATTTGATGAGTTTTAGGGCTATCATATTTGATTTTCAGAGTTGATTTGGCTATGCTAAGTGTCCTTGATGCATGTGCTTAATAACCCCTTTGTATGCCCTCTAAAAGAACCCATCATTTGTGCATGTGTTGGCTGCATTTCAGAGGTTATTTGGGCATGTTTTGGCATGTTTTATTCACTGATTTTTGCTGGTTTGATGAGTTCTCACCTGCTTCATATACATGCCATGTAAACCATGTTTGCTAGTTAAAGTTGCATGCTATTTTACTCCATCTTGCTAGCATCTTTTGGCCATGCTTTGAACTAGAAATGTTTATGTTTTGGGACTGCCTTGGTCCTGTCTTCATGCTCATGATCAAATAATGCATGCTTTGTATAGCTATAGGTCAATGCATGTGCCTAGTTTTGTGTTTCGGAACCATTCCATGCATCGGGTGCCATGTTTCCATGTTTCGGGATCATTTCGCATCACATTTCAGTGCTGGAACTTGCATGTTTGTATGCCATATTTCATGCCTTGCCATGCCTTGTTAGAGTGGCCTTTGTGCCTTAGGTTCGGTCCTCGGTTTGCGTGCATGTGTGCACGCATTTCGGTAGTCTCATTTTCATCTTATGGCCACTGATGTGAGTGTGGCTGAGGTCCACTCATGTTGGTGTAAGTCCATCGTGCATTGTGTATGCCATTTCAGTCCATAACATTGCGTATGCTAGGTTGTATGTTAGAGCATTGTGTATGCCATGTTACATCGAGCATTGTGTATACCATTTCATAACCTTGCGTATGCTAGGTTGTATGTTAGTCGCATTGTGTATGCCATCTTATTTGCATTGTGTTTGGGATAAGAGTTAGCCCAAGCACGGGAAACGAGGGACGTTTCGTACTCCGAGCAATTCCCGGTCGCCGACACTCCGGATTACTCATGATGGAGTTTAGGTCTTGTTGTATTTTCATGTGCATTCATTTCACATTGAGTCGTGCAATTCGACTCCTCGGCCATCATGCATCGAGATGCGTGATTGGTGGCACGAGGATCGAGGTGTGCATACATATGTGAAAATACACTGCCATGCCCCTTTCTTGCTCTCTGTTGCAGCAAATCAAAAACCGACAGTCTTTTGGAGCTTCGTGCAACATTTTGAGATTAATTGCAAACAGAGGCAAACCGGGGCATCGTCATGGATTTCCGCGCAAAACAACACAAGCATACATCATCTATTATCCGGGGCAGAGCTAAGGCAGTCTGTATGCTTGCATGCAAATTTACTGCTTTCCTAGATTAATTTGTTAATTAATTAGGGTTTTGTACTTATTCGGACTGTACTATTCATTTGGACTGTATATTATTTATTCGGACCCTCCGAGCGCGGGCACAATTGTAATAAGTATGCGTGCTTGTGATGTATGTCTTCCAACCCCACGTCTTTCTCTCTTTTATTTACCAGCTTATGATGGTTAGAATAGGGCATCTTTCAATTAGCATACAGTATGATAGCATGTTTGCATTCATTCATCTGTTTTGCATGTACCGGGCTCGGCGCATCATACTCACTGCATTGTATTTCAATTCCAAGTTGAATACATGTTAGCTGTAGCATTCCATATGCCATGTTTGAAATAGCCGAGCCTATCTTAGTTGCATACTGCATGTGTTGCATTAGGCATTTCTGTATAGTTAGGATCATGCATGGATTTCTAACATAGTTTCTGTTTTGGCTTGGAGTACTCGGTAAGTTTTTACGCTTTAGCATCCTTGCATGTGTGTGAGTGACTGCCACGATAGCATGCTTACCATGAGGCTATGTGCTTATGTGATATATCTGCCTAAATGCCTATGGGTGAAGGTTGGGTTATTTGGATTGGAACAATTCATTCACTATGGACTTTAAGCCCACTAGATAGTGGCAAAACCATGTTTTCCAAGCCCACCTGAGGGTGGCAAAATCTGCATTTTAAGCCTACTTGCGAGTAGCAAACTATCTTTCAAAAAATAAACATGAAATGTTTTGTTCCAATTCAGGCGATCCAGTCTATACTTGTATGCTGTGCGCATCACATAGTAAATCTAGGCTAATAACCGGAATAAGAACGCATAATGTTTTCAAAACTAGATATCATGGTTAGTAGAGGCCGATCTTTGATCGGGCGAGCGGGGGTGCTCACGAAGTGACCTTCCCCAATCGTACCCAAGTTCCCGAGCTGAGGCAACTTTGGTGATGACGAACACGTGGCCTTAGGCAACCAGTCGGGGTTTCCTAAATTTCCTAAATTTCCCAAAATAAAATATTTAGGTGGCGACTCTGTATCTGGCAAAGCAGTCCATGTTTGGCACTTCTTTCTAAAAATCTGTTTTCTCAAAACGATTTGCCGGATTTGGACTCTTTGGTTCAGATTAAGAACCGTGACAATTTGAGTCCGAGCCGTAGTGAGCCCAAAATGAACAGAACGGGACTCACCCTCCCGGGGCGTTGGGGGACGTCTACAGATGCAAAGAATAAAAAATGTCCAGTCAAAAAAAAGTAACCCAATGCGTTTCCTCAGAAAATGCCCCGGTGAAGGCATAAATGGCCCAGAGACGCGTCCATCGATCATAATTGTTCAGTGTGTTGCCTGAAAAATGTTGGTGTATCAGAAAAGATCCGAGCACGCATCCACAAGCTAAAATAGTTCAGCTTGTTATCTGAAAAGATATTCAGTTGGTTCGTTCTTATCTGACATATTTTCTTGAAAGATTTCTTCTATTTTCTTATTCATTTTGACTTTTTAAGCTATCTCTTTTGGAAAATGGATCATTGATTTTCAGAAAACATACTGCTAAGAATAGCCAAAATGAATAAAAATATGCCAATTGCCTTATAAACATTTTGAAAATAGGTTTGAAGGTCCAAGAAAATGTTTGGCCAAAGTGGGTGTGAGGCGGGTTTATCACTCTCTACAACTTTGACTTGTTGTTTGGAGCAACCTTTGGTATCTTTATCGAGAGCTTTGAGCACCCACATCTTAAGGTTGGTAAAAAATGGGGCGTATAAACAACTAGTGATTCATTTGAGTGTTTCAGAAATGATGTGCTCTTGGGAGATTAGTGCTGTGATTTTGGACATCCGTGCTCTAGCTTTAAAGTACTATCTCTCCTTCACTTGGACTTGTTGCTCTAACAACAAGGTGGCATATTGATAACAAAAAATGAACATAGAACCAACCTTTCCAATCCAATCAACAGCTTCTTCAACTGAGCTGTTTCAACAAAGAAAAGGAGGATGGATTCCGGTAGTAAATCGGTGGAAAGGAGGTAGAGGGAAAGGCTTGGAAGCATCGCATGGTTTATTCTCTGTTTTTGTGGATCATATACCATCAAAAATGGATGCCAAATCCTTGTTCAAGTTCTTTTCAAAATTTGGCATAGTTAAGGATGTTTTCATTCCTTCCAAAAGAAGAGTAGTGTCACATTCAAGGTTTGGTTTTGTGAGGTTCGATTGCAATGTAGCAGCTGATATAGCCATTCAAAAAGCCAACGGTCTTCTGGTGGATGACAAAGTCTTAGAAGTCAAAGCTGCTACTCTTGATAGAAGAAAGAGGGAAGAACATAACAGGCGAAATCCAGAAGCTGTGAAACCGCAGCTCATCCGGAGATCTTTTGAAGCACACAGTCTTAGAGGACATGCTCCATTTGCTGGTCACCAATCCTTTGCTGATGTTTTGCAGGGGGGACATACAGGTTCCTCCATCAAGGTCACTGAAGAGGGTAACGGTTGGCTCTACGAAAGTGCCATTATCCGACTGAATACAGAACATTCCATCCACAGCGTCCGTGAAGCTCTGAAGGAGAAAGGTCTGGAGCATATTTTGGTTCGAAAAGGGGGTGGAAGGGATGTAATAGTAACATTTAACACTCAGGAGGAGTTGACATCAAACATTGACAACCTCAAAGCTTGGTTTAAGGATCTTAGCCAGTTTGTGGAAAAGTTCAAATCTGGAAATCACTTTGCTCAAGAACGATGTATATGGCTCAAATGCTGTGGGTTACCCTTACATGTATGGAATAGAAGCACTCTCACCAAGATTGGTTGCTTATGGGGCTCGGTACTTAGCATTGAGGGAGACTTGTGTGAACCAAAATCATTCTCCCACGCCAGGATCAGGATTGCAACTTCAAATATGGAACTTATTGCTAAATCTTTATTTTTGAACTGCAATGGTGAAGAACACAAGATTTTTGTGTGTGAAGACCTCCAACCAGATCTTAGTAGCCTGCATCACAGTGGTACGTACGAGCCCAACACTCCTGCAACCTGTTGCAGCGTTGAGGAAGAGAACTTTCCGGTGTTAGATGGTAAGCAAAGGGGAGAAGATGATGAGGTGGCAGCGGGTAAGGCCATGTTTGGCGCTGAGCTTGCGTGCTCGAAGGACACAATGGTAGAGGAGACACCTTGTGATGGGAGGCCTATGATAGACTTGAGGGAAAAGGCTGATCACTTTTCAAATAGCAATGATGAAAGACACAAGTGTATTGAAGAAGTTTATACACCTGGCTATATCCGTTGTATGAGTGATGATAGTGCAGGTGGTGGACCCGGCATTAACTTAGAAGTGGACTTGGCTCATTTTGAAAAACAGCCCGTGAATTGTAAGCCCATCCATTCCAATTCCAATTCTAGTGGGCCCAAAGCACCTGAATTAAATAATGGGCTACTTTCTGGCCCTTTGACCAACTTAAACCCGTGTATGAGGACCAAGTCTATACATACACAATCAGTACAAGACTCCATCTCAGCTTCCAGTAAAGATCACCTGCACAACCTGAGGAATAAAGGGAAAATGAAGTCACAACTGGAAGGGTTCACTAGCTTTGCTAGGATCCATGCGTACACAAACAATACAGCAAAGAAGCACCATGCTAAATCTGTTATCTACAGGCCTGCTGTTAAAGCTCTAGCCCAGTCTAATTCATTTGTAGGTGAATCTTCTCTGAAAAATCAGATCCTTTCTGAAGCTGCAGCTACAATTCAATTGGGGAAGGCTCTTGGAATAGACTACCATGGGAAGGAAGGCATTGTACTCAACAAAATTGCTGAATTAGAAATTAAAGACAAGGAGAAAATTGCCAAGGAGGGGAAGGCCCAGCAGTAAAGGGAAGAAGTAGGGTCTTGTGAGTGAATCAATGGGTTTATCATGAAGTTAATATCTTGGAATATCAGGGGTATGGGGAAGGTGGAGAAACAGGGCAGAATCAAGAGGCTCCTAAAGGACAAAAATGTTGATATTGTTTTTTTTCAAGAAACCAAAAGGGCAGTTATATCAGATGGTGATGTTAGAAGGCTATGGGGAAGCAAAAATATGGAGTTTATGTCTGTTGACCCTGAAGGAACTGCTGGAGGCCTGCTATGTATTTGGGATCCTGCAGTTTTTACACTCACTGGCTGCTGCTGTAATAGGAGGTACATTCTACTCTCAGGTTCCTTATATAACACTTTTGACTGTGTCTTGCTCAATATTCATGCCCCCAATGATGTTGGTGCTAGATCTTCTTTTTGGGCTAATGTTTTAAATCTTAAACCCCTTTTCCCTCTTCCTTGGTGCATGGGAGGTGACTTTAATGAAATCAGGCACGTTAATGAAAGAGTTGGTTGCTCTAGGAGAGACAGGGGAATGAAACAGCTCAATGAATTCATTGGCAACAGTGAGCTTCATGATTTACCACTTCATGGGAGGAGATACACATGGTGCAATGCCCAGGAATCAGAGAAATGGAGCAGAATTGATAGGATTTTACTAAGTCCTGAATGGATGATTAATTTCTCAATGAAATTGTGGGGTCTCCCCAGGCTAATCTCAGATCACTGCCCTTTATTGATGATGGAGGATATCAGAGATTGGGGGCCAAAACCCTTCCGGTTCCTAAATGCGTGGACTCTTCATCCTAGCTTTGCTCAGTTATTTGTCACATCATGGTCAGATACCTCTTTTGTTGGCTGGTCTGGGTATATACTCTCCCAAAAGCTAAAGCATCTGAAGCAAGTCTTAAAATCTTGGAATATTCAGGTGTTTGGCAATATGACTACTAAAATAAAAGCTTCAGAAGATGAACTACATGCCCTAGATATCACCGCAGAGGAAAGAACACTGAGTGCTTCAGAAAAGGCCCGAAGAAGGGAGGTTAAAGGTGAGCTGTGGAAGCTATACAGAATGATAGAATGGATGTGGCATCAAAAATCCAGATTGAATTGGGCTATTAATGGGGACAAAAACAGTAGGTTTTTTCATGTGGTTGCAAGTTCTCGGCAGAATCGAAATCTCATCAACTCTATTTCAGTAAATGGAGTGTCCATTGAGGATCCTAATGGAGTTAGGCAACAAATTCTCCTCCACTTTAAGGCTCTATTCTCTGAATCTTGGGTTGTTAGGCCATCTTTGGCAGGGGTATTCAACACCATTAACCCGGAATATGTCTCTCAACATCTGGTAGCTGAGTTCAGTGCAGTTGAGGTACTTGCAGCAATCAAAGACTGTAACAATAACAAAGCTCCAGGCCCTGACGGGTTCAACCTATTGTGCTATTAGAAATTCTGGAAGGTTATGAAGGTGGACATAATGCAATTTTTCAAAGAGTTTCATTCTAACAGCAGGCTTGCATATGGCATCAATAGCTCGTTTATTACCCTTATTCCCAAGGTGGATAACCCTATTGGTCTAACTGACTACAGACCTATTAGTCTAGTGGGATCTATATACAAAATTCTGGCCAAAGTCTTAGCATCCAGACTAAAATCAGTGCTCCCCTCAATCATTGGTGAAACACAGACAGCATTCTTGGGAGGAAGAAATATTCTGGATGGGGTGTTTATTGCTAATGAGGTAGTGGATGGTTGGAAGAAGGCCAAAAAACAAGGGTTGATTCTCAAATTGGACTTCGAGAAAGCTTTTGACTCGGTCAACTGGGAATTCTTATTCTCCTTGATGGCCAGTTTTGGTTTAGGGAATAAATGGATCACTTGGATGAAGATTTGTGTCTCGACAGTTAGAATCTCCATTCTAGTGAATGGCTCACCAACTGAAGAATTTTCACCTCATAGGGGCCTCAGGCAGGGAGATCCGCTCTCACCTTTTCTATTCAACATCGTGGCGGAAGGTCTTAACATTCTTCTAGTCAGAGCCCTCAATCTTGGCATTCTCAAAGGGGTAGTTGTTGGGTCTAACAATGTTCTTATCTCACACTTGCAATTTGCCGATGATTCAATTTTTTTGTGAAGCTGATACAGACCAATTGATATCCATAAAAAGGGTTCTCAGATGCTTTGAAGTACTATCTGGCCTCAAAATTAACTACCATAAGAGTGTTGTGTGTGGTGTTGGTGTAGATGAAGGTTGCTTAAACACCTTTGCTTCTCTTCTCAATTGCAAAGTGCAGAGTCTTCCACTAAAATTTCTGGGGCTGCCTCTAGGAGCAAATCCTGGAAGAAAATCTACTTGGAAACCTGTCATTGAAAAAATCAAGGCTAGACTGTCAGGCTGGAAGAGAAAAATGTTGTCCTTCGCTGGTAGATTAACTCTAATCAAGTCCACTCTGTCTAGCTTACCTATTTACTTCCTCTCAATGTTTAAAATGCCTGAAGGAGTGGCTAAGGAAATAGAAAGGATAGAGGCTGCTTTCTTATGGGGTAGTAGTGATCTTAAAAGGAAAGTGCATTTACTGAAATGGGAGGAGGTCACTAAGAGAATTGATCAAGGGGGTTTAGGCATTAGAAGGGTCAGAGATGTTAATGTTTGTCTCCTCCTCAAATGGTGGTGGAAGTTTGGAATTCAAACCAATGCTCTCTGGAGGTCAATTGTGTGCAGCAAATATAAAATTAACATCTCCTGTTGGCTCCCTCCATTGAGTCTCTCATACAAGCATTCTCGAATCTGGAGGGATATCCTCTCAATTGGGGCTCTCAATAGGCCTATCTTTAATTTCTTTGTGGACAAATGTGGGTTCAAGGTTGGGAATGGTAATAGAATCAGATTTTGGATTGATAGATGGTGTGGTGGCATATGTTTGAAATCTTCTTTTCCCCTCCTTTACAGTTTGTCAAATGATAAGGAAGGTTCCCTCAATCACTTTTTCGCAAGGAGGTCAAGTCCTTTTGTTTGGAATCTCCCCCATAGAAGAGAGCTCTATTCATGGGAATTGGCTGAAGAGGTGAGACTGAATGCTCTCTTATCTTCTGCTCAATCTCTGTGTTTGGACTGTGAAGATTGCTTAGTTTGGTGCACTGATCCTGGTCAGAGCTTTTCTGTTTCTGCTCTCTATTCTCACCACTCATCTCTCCTTGGCCCTCAACTCAAGGTTAGCAAATTTGTATGGAATTCATTATTGCCCCCCAGAGTTTCTTTCTTCACTTGGCTAGCCTGGAAATCTAGAATCAAATGTTCTGATTTGCTGCTCAAGATTGGAGCTCTTGACAGCAATGCTTCTTCCCTCTGCCATTTTTGCAACTCTGAATTAGAAACAGCACCCCATGTTCTGCTTCATTGCTCTTTCTCTTGGTCAATCTGGTCAGTAGTTATAGAGGAATGGGGCTTACATTGGTGTATTCCTAAGTCTGTAGAGGAACTGTTTTTTTGGTGGATGAGTTGGAAATTCAACAATTTCGACAGACAAATATGGAGAGCAACCCCCTTAATTGTACTATGGTCGATCTGGAAACTCAGAAATGAATGTGTATTTTCTAATGCACAACCCTCTCCTTCAGGATTGCTAGACCTTATAAAATTCAGATCTGCCATTTGGCTCAAAGCTTCCATTAAGGACTTCCCATACACAGTTGATGATCTCGTCTACAATTGGAGACAGATCAGGGGCGGAGTTTAGTTGTCCTGTCTGCTTATCTGATCTGTGTATTGTATAAGCAGTCCTATTTTGGTGTTCTGTTCTGTCTGGAGGATTGTTCTGTTCTGTTTTGGTGTGTGGGTGCACCTGCAGTGTTGGAGGTTTGGAAGACTACTGATCTGTGCATCTGCTGCAAACTGCTACTGCTGATCTGTGCATCTGTTGGAGGTTTGGAGGTTTGTTCTGTCTGCTTATCTGATCTGTATTGCCAGCCTGTGCATAGGCAGTGTTTGTTCTGAAACTTGGAAGGCTACTGATCTGTGCATCTGTTTGAGGTTTGGACCCAGCTTGTGCATGGGCAGTGTTTGTTCTGAATTCTGTAGCATCTACCTGGGTTGGTCTCTCATCAGTGTTATCTTCAGTGGTTACCTGGGTATCTTCAGTGGGTATCTTCAGTGGTTACCTGCTGGTGGTTTTCTTCTTTGGTTTGCTTCAGATAGTAGTGTGGGCTTCCAGCTGCTATGATTTTCTTCTTGTTTTTGTTTAGTTGGTTTCTCTCCAACTGGAGCTTGGAGCTTCATTTAGCTCCAAGCTCCTCTTTATTGATGTGTTGTACCTTTTTGCTTACTTACATCAATGAAGATTTTCTTTGCCGATCAAAAAAAAAAAAAACAAGGTGGCATATTGGATAGCCAAGGCCCTAGCCTCCAATTCCTTACTTGCTTTATGGAATGTTTACTCTCCTTGTTCTTTTGTTGCTCTTTTAGCTTCTAATGTAATCCCTGTTGGTGATTAATATATCTACCTTTTTTCTGATTAAAAAAAAAAAAATCTAATATGTGCACTATTGTTTTATTAAACTTTTATCAAATGTGTCTTTCTTAAAATATGACAATGGGACATCATTCTTAAAATGTGATAATAGAACATTATTCTAATATGTGTACTAGTTTAGGGTAAATTACACTGACACAACTTGAGGTTTGCCTTTAAAACAAATCCCTCCCTGATGTTTAAGAAATTACATTGCCTCTCCCTACAATTTCTAACTGCATTACAATTTTCGCCCTCCGTTTGGTTAACTCACAGAAGAAGATGATGTCATCCCAATTTTTTTTAAATGCCAAATTTGACCCAAAGCATTCTCTCTCTCTCTCTCTCTCTCTCTCTCTCTCTCTCTCTCTCTCCATCTCCGCCTTTCTCTCTTCCCTTAACTTGCTCAAACCTACTAACAGTGAGTCCAAACACATCCCATGCACATACTCCTTCCAACACCTCCATGAGCCATGCCTTACCACCACTAGGACCCAACAACCACGAACGCCTACCCCTACTTTCAAACACCACAATTGTCACCTCTTAAAAACACCCATAACCACAATGCAAACACCTTCCAAACAAAGCAAACCCACTGTGCAAATTAAACTTGACGCAAATCGAACGAAATAGATGGAGACACACAATAAGGTTTGCTACACGTAGTGTAAATTGATTAATCCTTTAATTCTCTTCACCAACGACTAGATTATAATCAAAACAACACCGATGTGGTTTCGATCACCTCTGTTGGTGTATTATGTTCTTAATTGAATATTGGAAGTCCTCGTGCATGTTGCCAATTAGCTCCTTCGATTTGGGCAATGAATTGGATTTGATATATATAGACATATATGTATATACATGTATATATGTGTAGATGCAAGTATACAAACAAAAATGAACAATCTTGCTTCTCTAACGCACGGACTCATAGTGTATTGGATCTATCATGCATCTGTCTATTAGGGGTGTAAATATGGCCCAGCCCAACCCACATGGGCCCGAGCCCTAGCTCGAGCTGGCCCATGGCAGGCTGCAAAAAATAGGGCCCAGGCCCACTCAAATTAGGGCCTAGGGCCAAGCCGGGCCTAGCGGGCCCTTTTTGTGTTGTTTATATATATATATAGATTATTTATATATATATATATAGATTATTTATGAGGATAAAAAAAATAAAATAAAATTTGTATTAGAGTATTTTAGTTATGATTAATGAGATGTTTGGTCATATTCCACGTGTGGTGGTATTTAAATTTAATTATGTATAACTTATATTTTTTTGATTATGAACTAATAACAAAAAAAGTATGAAATTATATAATTTTCTTCTTTTGAAATGAATAATTTTTTATATATCAAAATGAAATTTTCAATATTACAATCATTATTGATGATTGTAGAGCAATTACATCACTATAGGTCAACTATACGCTAACTAGGTTGGCACTTACTAGCTTACAAATCATTTGCATTATAATCCACCTCAATAACCTAATACAATAAATAAATAAATAACGAAATGAAATAGTGAAAAACAAATTATTGATCAATCATCGAAGGATGCAGACAATTCATTCGCGTTACTCGAGGATATGTTATCCAAATTGTTTTGAATTCTCTCATTTTTACTATAATTTTGTCTTCTCGTAAGTTCGTGCATATGATCTTTGGATATCATCAATGCATTAACCATTTGGGGTGAAAGCTTGCTATGGTAATCACTCAACACCCATCCACTTGCACTAAAAGTTATTCCCGAAGCAACTCTAGAAATAAGAACAATTAGAATAGCACGGGCCTTCTATGAAAGCACATGCCACATAGTTTCATTTTGCTTCCACCAATCCAAAATGTCAAAATTTTCAAAATTATCCACTGTTGGGCTTTCCAAATAATGTTGTAGTTCAAAACTACTTAAGCTTGTATGTTGAGATATTCTTCTATTTTTTATTGCTGAAAAAACACTTAATCTTTCGTCTCGAGATAAGGCTACTGGTGTAGTGTGTATAGGTGTATTTGCAGATGAAGCTACCCTGTATTCTTCAAATAATGTTTTGCATGTTTGCATAATAAGGGCAGATTGTTTTTGATCAGTGAAAAGATGTTTTAAAAATTCTTGTAAACCAATTTTTTTATACCTATGATCAATTATTATGCCTAAACCTAAAAGATAAGGCAATGGATCAAAATATCCATCAAATTTTTCTTTCAGTATGGTAGTAATGGTTACATAATATTCATTACCCATATAGTTTACAAAAACTTACATTATTTCTGCTAATATATGTAAAATTAATGGTGAAGTAGGAATATATATATATATATATAAGAAAATAATGTTTTTGTAATATCAAAAACTTTTAGAAAATCTTTATATAAGGTTACTTAGCGCCAATTAAGTTATATGGGAGCCAATACTCCTCCTATTGATATTGTTGCAAAAAATAAATCTATTATTTATTTTATTTTATTTCTGTTTACAACCTCTTTTTAACATATTATACGCTGAATTCCATTTACTGTCTATATCTAAAATTAATTTTTTAAATGGCATATCTTCTCGTTGACAAATTTTCTATATTTCAAAATTCAATTAGTAGAAGACATAATATTAACAACCGCATTTTTTTTATTACCAATACAAAAGTCTTGTATACATGCATAACTTCTTTAACAATTAAGTTTAAAATATGGGCATAATAAGGAAAATGAAATAAATTACCACCAACAAATAATTGTAAAAGTGATTTTAAATGGGTTACAATCTGATTGTAATATGTCGCATTATATAAGCTAATGGTAAATATTTTATTTTGCAAATCTCACTCATATAATACATTTCTTATTTTTATACCAAGCGAATGACCAGTATATGAAAGTTCAATTAATTTAAATAAATAATTCTTTTATTTAATTTCTAATCATTATCAATAAAATATGCAGTAATACATTGATATTCTAAATTATTATTTGACCACGGATCAAATGTTAAACAAACTCTTCTATTCAAATTTTTGAATATGTCAAATAATTCACTTTAATATCCTCAAATTTCTTTAAAATCCTATTCCTAATAGTATTTCTTGAAAAATTTTGATATTGCGGTACAAAAACTTTCATGAACCATTTGTAAAAAATCAAAACATTCACTAGTAATAAAATGTTGTTCTTTTTTAATAGGTTGAATTACACTAAAAGACCCAATAGTTTTGGGACTTGTATCACTTTGATCCTTAACTTTTTAATTGTGACACATTTGACCCTGAATTTTGAATTTTGTTCCAAATAAGGACAATTGAATATACCATTGCTCAATTTCAAGGGCAAAATCGTCAATTTGATAAAATACAAACTAATTTGACAAAAATAAATGTCAAAAAATATTTTTAAATTTTTAAAAATTATTTCTACCCACCAAAGATAAAATTATGTAAAATTGATAAATCTCTTACACATTTATTTATTTATTTATTTTACAAATTAATTTTTATTATGTTTTTGAATGATGATCATGTAATAGGTGGTTATTTTTATTTTCATTAAATTAGTTTCTATTTTTCTAAAAGTTAAATATGGCGACAATTTTGATATCATTATTAAATCAATCCATTAAATCAGAAAATATAAAACTAATAATATTTCATATATTAAATATATTGATTACACATTAAAAGCCCAACAACCACCCATTACGTGATTATCATCTAAGCACATAATAAAAATTAATTTGGTAAAAAAAATAAATATGTAAAAAATTTATCAATTTTACATAATTTTATCTTTTGTGGGTAAAAATAATTTTTAAACATTCAAAAATATTTTTTTGACATTTATTTTTTTCAAATTAGTTTATATTTTATCAAATTGATGACTTTGCCATGGAAATTGAGCAATGGTATCGTTAATTGTCCTTATTTGGAACAAGATTCAAAATTTAGGGTCAAATGTGTCACAATTGAAAAGTCAAGAACCAAAGTGATACAAGAATACAAGTCCAAAACTATAGGGATTGTTAGTGTAATTCACCCTTGTTAATAATATAATTAATTATAGAATTTTATACACGTATAAGATTATATGAAAATGTTTGTAAATAACCAGTTGATGAAGCCCCTAATTGCATTTGACTTCTAATATCAAGTTGTTGACTTTGTAAATATTTGTTAGCATGCCTTTTTAGATAACTAGTATCCCCTTATAGATGCAGCACTAAGTATATGTGTACAATATGTACATTTTGCTTTAAATGCCATTGTACCATTAGGATTATTTATAGATATTTTCTTAAATGATCCCAAACAGTACTAGTCGTGCCCCTAGATGATAATCCAGCTGTTGAAAGAGACATATTAGGTACATTAGAATGAGAATCAACATATTCATGTTGTGTAGTATATGCATCAATATCGACATAAACATTAAGAATATTAGGATCCATAGTAATATAACTAAAATAATATATAAGAACTAACAATTAATTTAAATAATGAGTAAACAATAACAACTAATATATGTTAAGAAATGATGTTACTACGTGTTCCAGATGGAATGGATCGGACTGATCCGCGATTCCTAAACCGGAGCCTGAGGTACCAAGCCCACGGAGAGACCTGCACAAGAGTTCAACGGGGAACTGGGAGTCCCCCAGCGAACCCTCCGATGAGCAAGTTAGAAAGAGAGATGGAGTGTAGAGATGGATTAGTGATAGAAAGCTTAACTTTCTTCTTGTCTTCGACGTCTGCTTATATCCTCTGGTAATCATTTCGTTATCCTTTCCGACCTGTCATCTTGGCCGAAAGTCTGTGCTCTAGCTTGACTTGTTCATGGTGAGGCCGTTCTGTCTCGACAGGGAGGGGCTATCGCAATAAATGCTATAAGGGGCTTCATTAATGGCTGATGTGCAGTGCAATAACTTTACAGGATCTTTGTCTGATTATGTGGCTTGTCCTTCTTTTGCACGTGTTTAGATGTCAGTGGTTCTTAATGCCATGTTGAGCTCCAACAACGTTGGGCTTTAGTATTTGAATTATGTATTGGGCCCTAAGTGGTGGGCTATAACCTTTATGGGCTTACCCATGTCAGTAGTCCCCCATTCCCGAGTGCAACTTTAGTCCAACGAAGGGAATAATGAAGAAAACGATGGTTGTTAGAAACCAGCGGGGTGAAGACCGACCGAGAGGTGGGTCGACGGTGATGGGTGGCTGAGCGGAGGGGCCGACCGCGAAGGGTGACCGAGTGGAGGGACCGACCATGAGGAGGGCCGACCGCGAAGGGTGACCGAGTGGAGGGACCGACCATGAGGAGGGCCGACCGCGAAGGGTGACCGAGTGGAGGGACCAACCATGAGGAGGGCCGACCACGAAGGGTGACCGAGTGGAGGGACCCACCATAAGGAAGGCTGACCACTAAGGGTGACTGAATGGAGGGACCGACCATGAGGAAGGCTGACCGCGAAGGGTGACCGAGTGGAGGGACCGACCATGAGAAAGGCCGACCGCGAAGGGTGACCGAATGGAGGGACTGACCATGAGAAAGGCCGATTGTGGAGGGTGACCGAGTGGAGGGGACCGACCATGAGGAAGGCCAACCGCGAAGGGTGGCCGAGTGGAAGGGCAAGTGGCAGGGCACGTGGTGATGTGAAGTGGAAAGGACAAGGTAGGGGAAGGGGGCAGTGGATCGTGGTCGTACACGTGGCGGAATCCCATGATGGAGGAGGTTAGGCGTTGGGTAAGAAACGAAATGATAGGTTAACATAGGGTGTTGAAAAGGCGATTTTGGCGGATTTTTTTGAAAATTTTCAAGCTGGCAAAATTTAATTGTGACCCTTGGAATACAGGCAAGCCTTGGGCTTTTGGTATTATCCGCTTTACCTACCTTTTTGCAAAAAACCAAAACATTCCAAGAGTAAACTCCTTTGTGTCGAGTGATACACCTTTGCAACATTTTGTGAACTACCTTGTACCAGCATCTGAAGCTATACGCAAGCATACCAGAGAGATGACTCGAGAGGAAGTGCCCACCGTGAGACTAGATTCCTTGGGGGACGATGACGCGGTGGACCTGGCGGAGCAATACATGACGGAGAAGCGAGTAGGGGGTGAGGGGGGACCGGCAAGGCGACCCCGCTCGTCCACGCTGATAGCGGCTGCGAAGCCAATCAGTTAGGTTGAGCCAGATCACTGGCACACGAAGGCCGACAAGTCGACTTTTACCGCGGAAGAGTTGGAGGGTATGCGCGAGAAATATTAGATTCCTGCAGAAATAGAGTTAAAGTTGCCGACACCGAAAGAGAGGCCATCCGACGCCCGACCGAGGGAGTTTGCCCTCTACGAGGAGGCATTGAAGGGGGGTTGAGGTTGCTGCTTCCGCAGGTGGTAGTGGATGTGCTAAACCGGTTGGAGGTGGCGCCGAGTCAAGTAATGCCCAATGCATGGAAGATTTTACTAGCCAGTGCAAGCGCATGGCCGCGGGCGAACGAGGGGGCTACGATGACAGTGGACGAGTTTTTTGCGTGCTACAAGGCTTTGGGCCAACAAGAGACTTGGGTCACTTTACAAGCGGCGGCATGGAAGGGTCTGGTGGCGGGGTTGCCGTCGTCCATTAAGGGGTGGAGACCGCGGTGGTTCTATATGTCCGCCAACAAGAGAGTAAGAGTGCGCACAGTGTGGAGAGTGCCAACCAAGTCGGTGGAGCCAAGGTTGGGTGCAGCGGCAGAAGAGAGCGGCAGAAGAGAGGGTGAAGAAGGTGAAGGCATTGAGGGAGAAGGAGGGCACCAAATGGGACGACCTCGTTCAGCCCTTAGCCTTGTTTGCCTCAAGGCTGGGCCCTCAGCCGATCGGTGGAGATCTTGCGCCGGCAGAACTAGTGGCGAGGAGGAGGGCGCAGGAGATGGGAGGATAGGACGAATTTTGCCAAGGCTAATAAATTCAAAGAGTCTCAGTTACGCCGCCCTCCCAAACCGATCGCGAGGGAACGAGTCCGACCGCGTCCCAAGCTGCTAGGGGAGAAGGACCTGAGCGATTTTGAGCCACGACCACCTCCAGTGGATCCTTTGAAGGAGAGGAGCAAAAAGGAGATGGAGGCTGCGTTGAAGAAGAAGAAGAGAGTAAGGGAGAGGGGGGAGGGGCTAGCCTTGAAGAGGATGAAGAAGGGGATGGCAGAGGAGACCCCCGGAATGGGGTTGGAGGAAATAGCAAAAAAGATGGAGAGTGGGGCGACTGGTCCTAAAACACAAGTTGAAGATGGGGCGACTGGCCCTGAGGAGGGAGCAGAGCAACAGCCTAAGGGGGGGCCTGCGCCCCAAGGAGAGGGAGAGAGGGCCAAGCTGAAGACTGCCATCTACCACGCTCCAGCAGTGTCTGGGTGACTGGAGAGAGAAGGAAGTGAAGCCAGGACTGCTGCCGATCGGCTCTTGGGGGTGGTGGAGGATGCGTTCGTTGGCGAGTTTCACAGAGGCGGAGCTGCTAAGGGGGTTATGCTCGGCCCAGATGGAGGCGACAGCCTTAGCAGGAGCCTTACTGAAGAAAGCGGCGTTTGCAAAAGGCGAAGTTGAGCCACTGAAGGCAAAGTTGGAGGAGGTGAAGGCCCAGCTTGAAAATTTAAGGAGGGAGGCCGAGGGGTGGAGGAAAGCCGCGCGGAGTGCGTGTATTAGGGGGCTGGAAGAGGCCCAGAAAGCCAAGAAGATGGAGGTTTTGGCGATGGTGCAGGGCTAGTCAGCCGACCGTGCCAATGTTGAGCTGCTCGCCACCAAGTTAGAGCTGGAGATGGAACGCCGCAAGGTGGTGTCGCTCGAGTTCCAGTTGGCTGGTGAGCAGAAGAAGTTGGAAAAGGCCCAGAAAGCCTGCACCGTCGCCAATGAAAGGTGGGATGAGGCCATGGTCTACAATGAAGATTTGCGCGCTTAGTCGATCAAAGAAAAAGAAGAAGCAGATCTGAAGATCGCTGAGTTGGAGAGGGCGCTGGCGGATGAGCGAGCCAAGTCAGTGGCTAAGAAGGCAAGGTTGGAGAAGGCCTTGGAGGAGAAAAGGGCCAAGTTGGCATCTGAGAGGGCTGCGTACCCCAATCTCAGCGGTAGAGCAGTTCAAGGGGTCCGCCAACTTCCAGATGGCCATTGATGTCGCTATCACCAATAGCTTGGCAAGAGAGGGAGATGGGGGGGCTGGCCCGTCGGGAGCGACCGCTGGAAGCAGGAGTGAAGAGGAAGTGATCCAGAGCTTCTAGCGGTTGGACTTCTACAAGCATGAGATGGCTGAGTTCTGAGACAGCGGCTGGAAGACTTTCAGACGCAAAGCAGAAGAGCTGTTCCCAGACTTGGACTTCAGCAATGTAAGAATAGATGAAGACGACGTAGCCCAGATCCCCCTTGATGAGGGGGTGGACGAATAAGACCTGGCCTCAAGCGAGGAGGAGTGATTGATTGTAAAGAAAATTT
>JAXFYN010001063.1:0-25643 GCA_036172215.1 Camellia granthamiana
ATGCTCAGTAAGACTGTTTCGTTGGCTTGAGGAAGCATTTTATGTATGTCATGTGTTAGGTTTTTATTATTGGCAACTCCGTTTGACAAAACTCCTTTCAGTTGTATTTATTTTCGCACTTTTTATTTCAGTGAGGCTATGAGTTTTTAGATGTGAATCCAACCCGAATCGAGCTTTGCAGAGAAGTTTGTATTGTTAATGCTTTCAAGATTGCCATTTCACTGATTATTACGGGGTCGAGCTGCCCGGTCAGCTTGCGGCCGAAGCAAAATGCAAAATTGCATTCAAAATTGCATGTCCGTCGTTGCTCGCTGGAGCCAAGGAGTGCTCGCTTGAGCTAAGTCTTGCTCGCTCGAGCCAAGGAATGCTCGCTCGAGCGAAGGATTGCGTCTATACAAAAACCTGAAAGAGTTCATTGGTCGCTCGAGCCAAGGATTCGTCGCTCGAGCCAAGGCACTAGTAGAAATCATGCAAACTAAGCTCCTCGCTCGAGCAAGAAAAGCTTCGCTCGAGCGAGCTTCAAAATCCGGATTTCTTAAGGAGTTGGTTTTCTTCCAAATCTAGGATTACTTTTGGTTCTCTATAAATACTTGGTTTTCTCCCAAAACTATACTATTGATTGAACCTCTCCAGATCTTCTTTTTGAGTCTTAAGGTTTATATCTGGAGATATTTTGTTAAGTTTTCTTTGATGTTTTTATTGAGTATTCAACTCATGGTTTAAAAGAGAGTACATTAAAGGTTTTGTTTGTTATACAAAAGAGAGAGTTGTTCTTCGGTGGATTCTGAAGAATTCGAGCCTGAAGCTTCGGTGGATTCTGGAGTGGCTCATCAGAAAGACAATTCCGTGGTGAAGATGGGGTTGGAAGAGGCACATAAAGGTTGGTTCAATTAGGCGTTGTGGATTCGCTAGATAATTGAGAGTATACCTGTGTAATTCCTTTAAATCTTCTTAGTGGATTGTTCTTGTGGCTGTTGCCCGTGGTTTTTTTTATCACAATTGGAGGTGTCCAATTGTGGTTTTTCCACGTAAAATCATTGTGTCTCTTTGTCTTGATTGTTTGATTGGGATTGTTATATTCTGCTTAAAATTGATACATAATCACAAATCAACATCTAGGAGGTTTCTAGATTTTTCAATTGGTATCAGAGCGGGTCGTTCTATTTTTTAAAAACAAAAATTCTTTTGGATCGCTTTATTTATTTTTTTTTTAAAAAAATATCATTTAGAACGAGATCTTGTTTGATTTGTGATAATGGATACAATTTGTGAGGGAAATTCTATGGTTCGACCACCCCTACTTGACGGATCCAATTATTCTTTTTGGAAAGCTCGGATGAGATCTTTTTTAAAATCTATTGACGAAAAAGTTTGGCAATCCGTCATGAATGGGTGGACTGAACCAACGATTACTGTTGATGGAGTAACTTTCCCCAAACCAATTGATAAGTGGGACACAATTGATTACCAAAATAGTAGCTGGAATAGTAAAGCTATCAATTCTCTCTTTTGCGCTGTCACACCTGAAGAGTTTAGTCGTATTTGTAATTGTGAAGTCGCAAAAGAGGCTTGGGATATCTTACAAACTATTCATGAGGGCACTCCTTCTGTGAAACGCTCAAAACTTCAAAGGCTCACATTTAGTTTCGAAAACCTTTCAATGAAAGATAATGAGACCTTTGATGAATTTTATGCGAAGTTGAGTGACATTGTAAATTTCAGCTTCAATTTAGGTGAAAAAATACCAGAATCCAAAGTTGTGGGAAAAATTTTGAGATCCTTGCCCGATCGGTTCCAACCAAAAGTTACAGCAATTGAGGAGGCTCAAGATGTTGACACCCTCAAGCTGGATCAGTTGGTTGGAAATCTCCAAACTTATGAGGCACATAGGAATTTCAAAAAGAAACAAAAAGATATTGCTTTTAGTAGTGCTCATAAAGTTAGAAAGGATTCTGATGAGGATTGTGAGATAGATTCCAAGATTATGGATGCTTTTGTAAAACAATTTAAAAAATCTTTTTTGAAAATGAATCCTAATATTTTGGAATCTACTCATACTCATAAATACAAAGGCAAAGATAAACTCAAAATTAATCCTATAGCCAAGAAAGAAAAAGGAAAGATACAAGGGAACTCTGAAAGTGTCCAATGCTATGAATGCCAATGATTTGGCCACTTTGCTTCTGAATGCCCCACTCGTTTAAAGAAGAAGAAAGCCCTCGCCATCACTTGGGATGATGAATCAGAATCTGATGAAGATGAGAGTCACAATGAAGATCAAGGCGAAGAGGGATATAAACAATTCCTTGCTTTCATGGCGGCTTCCGAAATTGAAGGACGAACAGAGTCTCCGAAGAGGTCAGTTGAGAACACCACTGATGATGAATCCTCGGAGGATGATGATGAAAAGCTTGAGCAAGCCTATGAAAAGCTGTATAAGGAGTCTCTTAACTTATTCAAATTGAATGACAAACTCACAAAGAAACTCAAAGCATGTGAAAGTGAGAATGTCAAACTTAAGGAGGAGATTTCCGAGGCTAGGATCAATGCCATCAAGATAGCTGATGATCAACAAGTTCTTTGTGCAAAACTGATGACTTGTGAGACAGAGAGGAATGAGCTACAGGAAACCCATGCCATGTTTGAAGAAAAGATTGAATCTCTCGAGATGTCACAAGTTGCTTTGGAAGAACTAATGATCAAGAAAGAGGAAGAGCTCAAGTGTGCCATGGTTACCATTGGTCTTTGGAACAAAAGATCAAAGACTTTGGAGGATATCATTGGGTCTCAACAAATCTGTTCAGATAAGAGTGGCATTGGCTTTGGAGATAAAAGAGAGCAAAAACAGAGTGTTTCCACATCTCATGATACAAGAACTCAAGGAAAGGGAGGACAAAAGATTCAACAAGAGGAAAGACTTCTCAAACTCCCTAGAGTTGGTAAGGTAAAAGAAAAGAAGGTACACTCTATTTTTATTTGTCATCATTGTGGTATGCATGGTCATATTCGCCCTTATTGTTATAAGTTGCACGGGAGAGTGCCTCAAAAGGATAGAAATTCAAATACTTTTTGGGTTAGGAGACAACCTTACATGTCCAGGTAGAATACCAAGATTCATGAGGGTGTTCACAATGCCACGACATTTACCAAGAGCGCTAGACCTAATTTTGTTAAGATCAAAAAGATTTCGGTGAGAAAACTTGACTTGTGTTAATTTTTTTTTATATTTGTTTTAGCTTTTTTTTGGGTCATTTAATGTGTGCCTGTTTGTTTTATGCCTTGCTTTGTTTAGAAAAGAAAAAAAAAAAAAATCCCAAAAAGATTTTCTTAGTATGGTTTGGCAAGCTTGAAATTTTTGAGCGGTCCTTGGTGCATATTGGAACTGATGAGAATAACCATTACATGTTAATATGTGTGTGCTTTCTATGGTTATAACTCATTTTGGAGTGTGTGTTCTTTGACTAGTATGTCTCATTCTGTACACACTCTTGGACTAGCAAATTTTGGAGTCTTCCACCTTAGTGATTATTTTTCTCTATGGACTTCTGGCATTATATGTTTTGCTTTTCTTGAGGAATTGACCTATACTAGCATATCATGGGTGATGTTGAGTCTTTTAACCATCTTCCATTTTTTTGCATCTCCATGGCTTTCCCCTCTGTTCTTTGTAGTTCAGGCATGAGGAAAAGGCTACCTCAGAGTCACCAACCAGGCCATCCTTATTATATCCATGCTTCTCTGGTTCAGTTTCCATACTCTTGAGCGTGTCAGCCGCCAATGAATGTGCTAAAGAAAGAAAAAATGTGCAAAGAAAAAAAAGAGAGATGTGCAAAAGCAAGAAAAAGATGTGAAAAAAAAAAGGAAAAATAAATAAATAAAGGATTCATTGATTGAGGGGGAGCCTCCGCCTTTACTCACCAAATACCCCTTGATTCCTAGTGGTTTGACTTTCCTTTGTTGTGCTTAGATTCTCTTGTCAGAGGTCCAGCTTTCATATCACTACTAGGATTGAATCTAGTGTTTGTCGAACTCCAAGAGTCACACACACACACTAGTATCATGGAATCTATACTTTTCACATAATACATCACTTTCTTTTATGAGAAATCTTCTATAGGCTGTGCACATTGTGTTTTCAAGTAATTGTGCTTCTTGGATAATCTTGTGTGTTTTAAGGTACAAATATGAAATTCCTTGCTTGCTCCACCTTATTATTTTTGTCGATTTTCTTTCTATTTTTTTTTTTTAGTTTTGTGGTTGCTTTTAGTAAGGGGGAGTTCGGTTAATCGTTATCATTGCTTGTGTGGGTTTTGATCTTGATTTTGTTATTTGAGATTCCTTTGTCAATTCAAACAGGGGGAGAAAGTTGTTTTTCATGTGTCTTAGGATTTCATGTTTTTATGCCATGTGTCGGGTTCAGGTTTTCATGCTATATGTTCTTAAAATCTCCAAAGTCGCATCTACTCATGTTTTCCATCTCATGCTTCAAGATAATCTTGTCATATGTTTATTGCTTTTTCATATATTCTTGTGGGCCTAATAGTTGTTTTGGAGATTGTGGCACTAATAGTTGTTTTGCAGATCATGATCTTGAGAAAGAAGTTTGTTTTTGTGGGATGTAATGGGTTGGGGTGATTAGGATTTTATTTGTTAGGTGTGTTTTGTCACGGCATTGCCAAAGGGGGAGATTGTTAGGTTTTTATTGTTGGCAACTCCATTTGACAAAACTCCTTTCAGTTGTATTTATTTTCGCACTTTTTTATTTCAGTGAGGCTATGAGTTTTTAGATGCGAATCCAACCCGAATTGAGCTTTGCAGAGAAGTTTGTATTGTTAATGCTTTCAAGATTGCCACTTCGCTGATTGCGGCCTAAGCAAAATGCAAAATTGCATTCAAAATTGCATGTCCGTCGTTGCTTTCTCGAGCCAAGGAGTGCTCGCTCGAGCTAAGTCTTGCTCGCTCGAGCCAAGGAATGCTCGCTCGAGCGAAGGATTGCGTCTATACAAAAACCTGAAAGAGTTCATTGGTCGCTCGAGCTAAGGATTCGTCGCTCGACCCAAGGCAGAAATCATGAAAACTAAGCTCCTCGCTCGAGTGAGAAAAGCTTCGCTCGAGCGAGCTTCAAAATCCATATTTCTTAAGGAGTTGGTTTTCTTCCAAATCTAGGATTACTTTTGGTTCTCTATAAATACTTGGTTTTCTCCCAAAACTATACTATTGATTGAACCTCTCCAGATCTTCTTTTTGAGTCTTAAAGTTTATATCTAGAGATATTTTGTTAAGTTTTCTTTGATGTTTTTATTGAGTATTCAACTCATGGTTTAAAAGAGAGTACATCAAAGGTTTTGTTTGTTATACAAAAGAGAGAGTTGTTCTTCGGTGGATTCTGAAGAATTCGAGCCTGAAGCTTCGGTGGATTCTGGAGTGGCTCATCAGAAAGACAATTCCGCGGTGAAGATGGGGTTGGAAGAGGCACATAAAGGTTGGTTCAATTAGGCGTTGTGGATTCGCTAGATAATTGAGAGTATACCTGTGTAATTCCTTTAAATCTTCTTAGTGGATTGTTCTTGTGACTGTTGCCCGTGATTTTTTTATCACAATTGGAGGTGTCAAATTATGGTTTTTTCACGTAAAATCATTGTGTCTCTTTGTCTTGATTGTTTGATTGGGATTGTTATATTCTGCTTAAAATTGATACATAATCACAAATCAACATTTAGGAGGTTTCTAGATTTTTCATCATGTAATTGAGATGATATGATTTAATAAATACTAAATATAATTTTAAAAATAGACGGTTCCTCATTTGATCATTTACAATTGTCCAATTAATTAATTATTTGTTTCCCAATAATTTGCCTAGAGAGTCCAGATAAGATAAATAGCTTATTACATTATCAATGTGGTCCCACACCATCAATGGTCAGTAAGACTGTTCGGTTGGCTTGAGGAAGCATTTTATGTACGTCATGTGATTGAGATGATATAATCAGTTTTTTACTTATCAATTGACATAGAATAATGTTATATATATTAATTAATATATCAATTAGTATATTAACAGATTGTATAATTTTAGAAGTTTTAGGTATTTATAATTTATATAATAGGTAAAATCAGTAATAATGGCATGACACTAGTTAATACACTAATATGTAAATTAACTAATACATGTAATATCACCGATTGATATGGTGTAAGGATTGAAATCTGATATGACTAAACATTTACTACCTTGGGTCAAATATAAGAGATCAGATCCTCTCCTTGCAAGCCTTTACGAGCATTCCTCCGTGCAACGGCTCAGATCAGCCGTTGCACATCCAACGGCTGAGATTAAAAAAAAAAAAAAAAAAAATTGAAATTTCACTCAAAATCCCGCCCGTTATATCACTCAGGGATATTTCACCCAGCCTCGCACGAAGGAGTGCAGATCCTCTCCTCGCACGAAGCCGTCCTCCTCCACCGCACCGACCCTCCCCGGCGAGCAGTCCCCTAGACGGCTCCGGCAATGACCAGTCCCCCCCCAGACGACACCGGCTGAGCGAAGAAATTTGTTCCCCAGGTTTGTATTCGAAACTCCTGCACTATGAATTGGTTCTGATAAAAATTAGGGCTTTTACTGTTACAAAAATTAGGGCTTTCGGTTTGCATATTGTTGTTGACTGGTTGTGAAATCCCATCTAAAAAATTTAGTAAACAGAATTACTAAATCCCATGTTGTGAAAACTTGATTACTAAATCACAGGGTAAATCAAGTTTTCAGAATAAAGTCTTAAAAATTACTCTGCACCGTGCTATTGTAAGTAAAACTTACTCTGTGATTTACTAATCACAGGGTAAACTTACTAAAAACTTGATTAAACTTACTCAAGTAAGTAAAACTTACTCTGTGATTTACTAATGAAAACTTACTCTGTGATTTACTAAATCCCAGTAAGTTTTACCCTGTGATTTACCCTGTGATTTAATCAAGTTTTTAGTAAGTAAAACTTGTTTATTGAAGAAATTTGAAGTTTTCAGAATCAAGTTTTCAGAATTACTAAATCAAGTTTTAAAAATTACTCTGTGATGTTCACTGAATTGTTTACTAAATCCCATCTAAAAAATTAGGGCTTTTACTGATATATTCTTGTGAAATCCCTAATGTGAAATCCGTAAATATGGAATCCCAAATTTCAAACTTTTTCGTAAATGATGGCAAATGGTCAGAAGAATGTTGGGAAAGAAAATAGATAGAAAAAAGTCAGTTAGCCTAGCCCAACCAATAAAACTCAATGTTTGACTTGTTTTGTTGAGTTAAGATAGTGGCAAAGAAATGGAAATGTCGACAGCTAGCAACAATGACCAAGCACAAATTGCACCTTATTCACTTTATCTTTGAGCACTATAAATTTCTGCCATAGCTCACCAATCAGATCAAATTTTAAAAAAAATTGCATACAAACTGTAAACATGCATACCCCAAAAATTAACCCAACTAGTTAATATAAACAATTGTTCTTTGAAACACTAAAAATCAAAGCAATTGGTTGTCCCCTGGCTTTATACAGGGTAAACCTGCAATATTGATCCCATAAGCCTTCTTCCACCAAGGTATCATACTATACTAAAAAGCATTAAGGCACTATCCTCATTTTTTGATACATTTAACATATCTTCATTTTTTGAAATAAGTCACTTCAAGTAGGGTCCAAGGTTTAGTTGATCACTGATCCAGGCATTTTCAAATAAATAAGTCCCTCCCTCCCATGATCACCCAGAGCAGCAACCTGTTAAAAAAGGATCAAATGCTAAGTGGTGGACCAATCAAGATATGTGTGTTGTGGGTAAAACTTATGAACACTTATGAACAGTTATGAACACTTTTTGGACAACACAAGATTCCTTCCCTTTCAAATTTTGTACAATTACAACCCAATGACCCATCCCTCTCCATCTTCACTTTTCTTGCATGTTTGTTACCAACATCAACAACTGTGTAAATGGTACTAGCCTCGCCATATTCAATGGATTCTATGTCCGATTCAATGGATTGAAAGTACTCATTTTGAAAATCCTCAAAAATCCTTTTTGTGTAGACATTACCCATTTGAATTAACATTCTTATGGTGGCTTTCACCTTTGGCAACCTTTGGCACAAAGCATATCCTGCTTCTAACTCCTTGTATCGCTTTTCGTAAAGTACCCTTTCAAAATGCATGAAGAATTCATTCAAGTTAAAATTAGAACGAATGTAATCCTTCAAAAAAGCATTAAACGATTCACTGAGTTGTGTGGTACTCATTCCCGCAGCCCATGTTGATCTAACGTAAGGCCAGCCCCATTTTTCTTTCACCACAAAAGTCAATTTCAACCAATGGTTTTCATGCGCATCATATTTGTCAAGCATTTCCGCCCACTCTAACTTCCATTGATTTGCATCTTCAATGTCAAAAAAGAATTTATTTAGTACACCCTTCACCCCCTTATCTTGGAATAAACAGTTAACATGTTTTAATGCATTTTGCATCAAATGCCAAGTACACAATCGGTGAGTTGTGTCGGGCATAACAATGGGTATGGCTTTAGCCATTGCAGCATCTTGATCAGTGAATAAAGTTTTTGGTGCCTTTCCTGACATAGCCTCTAGAAAATTTTGAAACAACCATACAAACGATTCGGCGGTCTCATCATACAACAATGCTGCACCAAATATAACTGTTTCCCTGTGATGGTTGAATCCCACAAAAGACGCAAATGGTCTATGTTCTTTGTTTAACTTGTAAGTAGTATCAAAAGTGACAACATCACCAAATTAGGCATAATCCATGATCATTTGGGCATCGGCCCAAAACATATTCGTTATTTGCTCTTCATTATCTAACTGGAAAGCATAAAAGAAGGAAGGATTCTGCAAAGATTTTTCTTTAAAGTATTGCAACACATTGCCTACTTCCCCATATGCTAAACTTTGTTGTCTTTTGGTTCTCAAATAATTTTTAGAATCTAATTTTGTAAACCCAAGACATTGTCTCCCACCAGCTTCCCTACCCATGAGTTCGAAAGACTGGCCTAAACGAAGACCGGATTGTGCCGCCAAATCTAACTGAATTACTTGGGTAGTCGATATCTTTCTTTGTGACGGCAACATGTGGGCACACTCGGGTGATACAAGATCATGGTTGTGTTTTTCTTTGAAATCAGTCACAACATATTTCCCAGTACCGTCATCTAATTTGACATAAAGTCGAGCCTCACAACCGGTCCTAGTTTCGGCTCTAGGGTTTTTTGACAATGGGTCTCGTTTGTCACCCTTCCAGAATCCCTCCTTGTTGCAAACCAAAAGTCTACAAATAACTTGGTTAGTGACCTTGTTCTTCTTACAAAAATCCCTTCTTATGCTAAACCCCATTCTTCCTCCATATGTGTTATAAAAATCATACATGCATTGTTCAGAATCGAATGTCATTCCCTGTTTTGGCTTCCAAGCACAATCATTCTCAGGTTCCATGTCCATATGAAAATGCAACTGAAAACCCATATAAATAAAATTTTGATTACATACATAGACTGCAGATAATTAATCTTACTTCCAAGCACAATAATTAATCTTACTTCATAGACTGCAGATCAATTTTGATTACATACATAATCAATTTTAAAATTTTGATTAATTACTTACATACTCTATTTCATTAACACAGATGTTTAATTAAAAGTAAAATCTGTGATTTCAAAATCTGAACAGAGTTGAAAACTACTGACTGTGTTGAATGAGTGTGAAATTGAAAACTAAACAGAGTTGTTCGACATTTTGAAAACTAAACAGAGTTGTTCAACATTTTGAAATTGAAAACTAAACAGAGTTGTTCAACATTAGTTGTTCAACATTTTGAAATTGAAAACTAAACAAAATCTGAACAGACGTTTAATTGGTCCATTAAACGTAATATTTGAAATTGAAAACTAAACAGAGTTGTTCAAAATTTTGGACTCATCTGATATACATATAATGTTTAGAGAGTAGTACAGTATTAAGCTGTATTACATAACGAAGATGCTGGGTCAACCCATGTTAACATTAACGAAGATGCTGGGTCTCCAAAAGGAAAAAACGAAGATGCTAAGACAGTATTACATAACATTAGAGAGTAGTACAGTATATACATTAATTTCTGATTTACAGAGACAAAGGGGAACCGACCTGTGGCGTCGTCGAAGCTTGCAACGGCGTGGAGACTGGGTAGACTGGGTCACCGCCGGTATTGGGTCGTCGTTCGATCGCCGTTCGGACAAGAACCACTGACTGCGTTGAATGAGTGTGTGTTTCCCCCATCTGCAACTCTATGTTTTGTTTTGGGCGGGAACGAATATAAATTTCGATTTTTTTTTTTTTTTTTTTTAATCTCAGCCGTTGGATGTGCAACGGCTGATCTGAGCCGTTGCACGGAGGAATGCTCGTAAAGGCTTTCAAGGAGAGGATCTGTACTCCAAATAAAGGACTCCTCACATTTCATTTTTATCACATGTCAATTAATAAGTGTAATGATATACAAAATATCATCTCGATCACTTGACCTATTCATTACCTAAAATACTTTTTTTTGTGGCTCATAGATAATCCAAATCATGAAAGTAAACACTTTATAGGGATGGGAAATTGATTGAATTGATGACAAAAAAGAGTTGATATAAGAAACTTCATAGATGTTGAAGTTACGATAATTAGATTGACAGAAGTTTCTTTTTATGAATTATATACATAAAGGTATTTATAAAATAAATAATTTAGATCATCAAGATGAAATTTGTGGAGGCCCTTAAGTTTCTTAAATTTAAATTTGAATTTAAAAAAAAAAAAACCAACCTATAAAAGTAAACATTTTCCAAACTGTGCATGTATCCTGCAAAACTTGATTAATTGAAGAGGGTCAAGTTGGTTCAATTCTTCCATAGAAGAATCTGATTTTTTTTGGGTGAATAAATAGAAGAATCTGATCAGTCAGTGAGAATATTTGATCAAGGGGCTGTGCCATGGGGATGAGCCAAATTCTGACCAAACCACATGCTTTATTATTGACCTACATATAAGGCAAAGTCAAAATGCAACAAAGACACCAACGCTATTCCATTTAGGATTGGATCTTTCAAGTTTGCCTTCGTCATTTAAATCGTTCATTTTGTAAAGCATTTTGAGAAAATCATGCATACTAAAAATTAAGTTGATAGAACATTATAAACCACTTGATCGAATTAAATTTGTTTGGAAAAAATTAACAGACTACTTTCAAATTATGTTATTTGTTAATTATTTTTTAGAAAAATATGATCCGATCAAGTGGTTCCTAATGTTTGATTCCTTGATTTTTCATATGCATGATCTCCTCAAAAGACTCTTCAAAATGACAGTTCAAATTATCAAGATGGATCTAAAATGAACCCACTATTGATCGAATTGGAGTATCTAATTAAATATCCTAACTAGAGAAAATCCAATTCCATTCCAAAAACCCCGTCACTAATGGGCTCTTTAAATGTCCATTAGTGTTAACTATTAATGCAATTAACAAACTATTTTTTTTTTGGGGGGGGGGGGGGGGATAAATTAGATTGGTAGTCCATGCATTTATATAATTTTAATCTTTGTAATTTTAATTGGCTCGATTTTAGCTCTTAATTTTAAATTTTGTATAAATTTAGTTTGATTGATAGTGCCAATCAGAATTTTTGACAAAAAATGATCACTGCGTTAATTGAGGTCAACTCACTAAATTGATCAAGTTTATAATTTTGTCCTTAAAAATATAACACATGTTGCTCATGTGTTCATTTTCCATAAAAAAAAAATGCTAACATACATATTAATTAGACCAAATTAAGATAAAATCTTAAAATCAATGTTAAAATGAAACGAAATGAAATTACATAAATCAAAATCATCCGAGAATCAAAAGTATAGAGTCGGTGTAATTTGTACTTTTTTCTCTAATAGGTGTGTTATTTTTGTTGTTAGTTATGGCAATATCTAAAGGTTTGCTAATTTTTTTTTTTGGTGTGTGTGTGTGTGTGTGAAGGGGAAGGGGGGGGGGGGGGGGGGGGGGGGGGGGCGTGGTTTGTGTGTTGTATTTTTGTTAACAAACACTTAATAAACAAAATTGAGTCTCATCTTCGCAACTTTTTGTCATATAATGTACAAATTTGGAGAGCACAAAATGCTATAAGGCATGCTATTGTTGTAGTGACAGATTAGTGTGGCAACCAAGCATGGCATTGTAGGTTTGTAGTGGCAAGCGCGCCCCATGCCATGTGAGGGGTAGGAGTAATTTAGAATGATGATACTACTAAAAATGAGGGGGGGAAGAAAAATTTATTATGAATAATAATTTATAAATGATATAAAATGTGAATTTAGTGTTGTGAGAATTGAACAATAATTACTTTAAATCAATTTTATAGAATAAAGATATTAAACAAAAAAGATTCTGAAACTAATTTTTTTTTTTTTTTTTTTTTTTCCAATTTGATAAAGCCATATAAACATAATAGAATAAGAAGAAGATGAAGAAAAGGGTTTAGAAAATAGTCTGTATAATTATGAGAGGCACGTCAAAGACACTGTCCTAAAGTCATTATGTGCTCCCTCCGTATAGGTTTTAGCGACCACAAATGATTCCAAGATATAACCCAAAAATTCACAGGATCTAACACAATGCACAGTTGTACCAGAAATATTTGCCGACTCTGTATCAATTGTCCAAAAATATGAAATAAAGAAAATACAACAAAGAAGAGAGGGAGAGAATCATAATATGTTGTATATTTTTTCTGAGTTAGAGTCCTATTTATATAGGCTCTTTGATGTCTGTTGGGAACAAACACACCCTTTGTTTTGAAACCAAATACTTATTTAAAATTCAAACAAATAAGACTGTTAAAAGAAATATATAAATAAATAAATACAAATAAAATTAATATAAAAAAAAATACAAACAAAGTTTTGAAACTTTTAAGAAATTTCCAACAACCTCCCACAAGATTCAAAACTTTGTAAAACATCAAATAAATACAAAGATAATAATAATATGGGCAACAGTAAAACCATACAATAGGTGTAAGTGTTTTTCAAACTTGAACCTCACATAGTATTAACAGTTTCATTTTGAAAGAATCTTAGCGAACTAGGTATTGAACTAAATCCCTTTTACTAGAATTCAACATGCTACACATATGGTATGATACATAACTGTGGCGTGGGTTAGCACTATTAGCATCCACGTGCTCAATCTTGATTCTCATGAGAGTTTTAGGGAACAGCCCTATTCCCATGGTTGTGGCTTCAAAACGCTCTCACTTAGGTGAATCATCCAAAGATAAAAGTGACAGATGTCTATCTTGTGAGAGTATGTCCACCTTGGATTCATCTAGAGTAAGTACTTTTCCTTAATCATTACATTTACATCAGCACTGATATCTTAGGGATGAGTGGAGAACATCAATAATAGATTTAATAAAAGTCTCCTTATTTAAAGTGCTAGAATATGCGCTATAAGTATTGTTCCTAACCGTTGAATTTTCTTCATGGGATCTCCAATCACAGAAGTCGAGTTACTTCCTTAGTTGACTCTCTATAGGCTTAGACCCATCCCCCTCGATAAATCTAAGTGCACACTCTTAGACAAGCCTCTTGTTAACTGAGCAATGATATTCTTTTCAGATTTCACAAAATTCAAAAATACAATATTTTTATTCACCAAATTTTTTATAGATTTATACCTCATTTGCATATGCCTATTCATCTTTTTATTAGTATGTGCTTGTCTCACAAGTTCTATTACCGCTCTATTGTCACAATGCATGGAAAAAACAGGTGTAGGATTTTTCACAAATGCAATATCAAGGATTAAATTTTTAATCCAGTCAACTTCAGTACATGTAGTATCTAAAGTTATAAGTTCTGATTCTGTTGTACTTTTAGAAATAACAATTTATTTTTTAGAACCCCAAGATATTGTTGCTCCAACTAACATACATATATATCCAGTAGTCGACTTAACATCTACGATATTTGTTATCCAATTAGCATCACTATAATTTTCTGCCACATTAGGAAAACCACTAAAGTAAAGTGAATTATTTAAAGTTTCTCTTAGATATTTAAAAACTCTCTCCACAACAACCCAAGGATCATCACTCAGATTATGAGTGTCTACTTAATCTCTCAACAACATAGGCAATATCTAGTTTAGTCTTATTAGCAATATACAGAAGTGATCCAATAATTTGAGAATATCTAAGTTGAGATACATGTGCACCATTATTTTTTTTTTTAAAATTCATGCTAGGATCAAAAGGAGTTGAAACAAGTTTGAGATTGTAATTAATAATCAAACTTTTTTAACATCTCTAGGATTTTCCAGATTGATTTAATGTAATACCTTTAGTTGTTTTTCTCTAATTTCATATCCAAAATTATATAAGCTTCTCCTAAATCTTTCATATCAAATTTTGAAGACATAAGATTTCACATTTTTAATTATTTCTAAATTTGTTTCAAACAATAAGATATCATCAACATATAAGTACAAAATAATACATTCTCCATTATCTTCTTTATAGTATATATACACATCTATCATGTTCATTGATCTTAAAATCAAAATCTAAAATTACCTCATCAAACTTTTCATGCCATTGTTTAGGAGCTTGCTTTAGTCCATACAAAGATTTAACCAACTTGCAAATTTTATGTTCTTGTCCTTTAACCACAAAACTTTTAGGTTACTCCATATAAAATTCTTCATCTAAATCTCTATTCAAAAAAGTAGTTTTAACATCCATTTGATGAATTACTAAATTATAAATGGATGCTAGAACAATTAAGATTCTAATAGTTGTAATCCTAGTAACAGGATATATGTCAAAATAATTTATTCATTTCTTTTGTGTAAATCCCTTCAATACAAATCTTGCCTTTATATTTATCTATGCTTCTGTCAGATTTTAATTTCTTTCTAAATACCCATTTGCAACCGATAGATCTACTACTAGGAGGTAGATTAGTCAACTCCCAAGTATTATTTTGAAGTACTGATTCACTCTCACTATTAATGGCTTCCTTCCAAAATGGTGCATCTAAGGATGACATAGATTCTATAAACGTATTTGGTTCTTCTTCAGTTAAAAATGTATAAAAATCATCTTCAAAGATTTTCTTTATTCTAATTCTCTTACTCTTTCTAGGTTCTAAGTCTAGATATTCAAAATCATCTCTCAAAGGAGCAACACTAGTACTAATATTTTATATGGAAAAATATCTTCAAAAAATGTAGCTTCTCAAGATTTAATTATTGTACTTTAGTGATTTTACTTATCTTAGAATTTATTACTAGAAATTTATTAGCACTACTATTTTGAGCATATCCTAAAAAAAGGGTATCAACAGTTTTGAGTCTTATTTTCTTATGTTTAAGTTTTGGAATTGCTGCTTTTGTTAGATAATCCCACACTTTCAACATTTTAAGATTAGGTACTCGTTTTTTTTCCAGATTTCATAAGGTGTTTTACCATTATCATTCACAAGCACTCTATTTAAAATAACACAAGTAGTAAGTATTGCTTCCCCACGCAAGCTCTCCGGTAAACCAGAACTAATAAGCATTGCATTTATCATATTCATTAGAGTTCGATTTTTCCTTTCAGCTATTCCATTAGATTGTGGAAAATAAGGTAAGGTTACTTCATGAATAATTTCATGTTCTACATAAAAAAATATTAAGGGTACCTATATTATATTCGCCTCCTCTATCAGATATAAGTTTTTTAATCTTCCTTTCTAATTGATTTTCTACTTCGGCTTTATAAATTTAAATTTACTAAATATTACTTCATCTTTGGTTTTAATTAAATACAAGTAACAAAACTTAGAACAATCATCTATAAAAGTTACAAAATATTTATTTCATACTCTAGTTGGTGGTCTATTAGAATCACAAACGTCACTATGTATAAGGTCTAGGAGTTGTGAATTTCTTTTTACAGATTTATAAGACTCCTTAAGTTGTTTTGCTTGCACACAAATTTTACATTTGCATTTGACATCAATAGGTGATTTAGGTACTAATTATAAATCTATCATTTTCCGAATCTTCCTTAAATTCACATATCCAAGTCTTTCATGCCACAAATCACAAATTTCAAGATTCAAAATATTATAAGAGATATTATTAACTTCAAAAGATGCATTTAATTTAAATAAACCATCACATACAAAACAAAACTTTTTCCAATAAAAATATCATTTTTACTTATTACAATTTTATTTGATTCCATTGTAACTTTGTAACCTAACTGTACTAAACACAATCCACTAATAAGATTTATTCTAATTTTAGAAACATATTGCACATCTTTCAAAGTTAAGATCTTTTCAGAAGTCATCTTCAAATCTATATCTTCAATGCCAAGTATCGGTGCGACTGATCTATTTCCTAAAGTTACACTTCCTTCACTTGACTTCTGGAAAGTTTTAAAATAGCCACAATCAAAACACATGTATATTAGCTCCAGAATTTAACCACAAATTTTGATATTTAAAAGTAGAATTAATTCCAAGATTATACCTAAAAGATGGTCCTTCAATTCCTTCTTTCTCCAAAATCATATTCACTTGAGTATTATGATATTGATTTCTTTGCTTCTTGTTGAACCTTTGTTTATACTCATCAGTCTTCTTAAAAAAACAATCCTGAGCATAGTGATTGGCTCTCCCATACACATAGCACAACCCTTTGCCACTCCCTTATCCCTTAAAATTATTAGCATTGGCTTGGTAGTTGTTATTACAGTGTTTCCCATTTTGACCTCTAGATTTAAACTTAAGGTTGTTCTTGAAATTTTTACCTTTAAGTCGAAAGTTGTTCATATTGTTGAAACTATTCTTATTCCCATTCTCCACCAAATTGACCTTAGGAGTTTTCTCTTTTCTAGTTTCTAGATTCAATCTATGCTTCTCTTCCACCCTAAGTGTATTGATTAGTTGAGTTAATGACAAATCTCCTTGTTTATGCCTAAGACGCTTAGCAAAGTCATTCTAAGATTGAGGTAATTTATCGATAAGGCAAGATACTTTAAACTCCTCACTAAAAGTTGTCCCTTTCTTTTCTATTTTTCTAAGTAGTTCTTGAAATTCATGTATTTTGTCTTTTACAAGTTTGTCATCTTTCATTTTATACCCATTAAAATTAGAGACAGTGAACCTATCAATACCAGCATCTACAGTTCTATACTCGGTCTCTAAGGTTTTTTCTTTTTGCAATCGAGGTGGATGACTGATACACATCATATAAATGATCAGACAAAATACTAAGGATTTTGTTATAGCAATGAAATTTAATTTATTTGGGTAATAACCAAGATCTAACAAAATCCCGATCTTCTATGGCAGACATAAGACCCAATATGGTCAACCAATATTTTGTTTGTTTTTGCCATCTTTCAAAATTTTTTCCATTAAATTTTTCAGATTTCACAGTAATAGTTTCTTCTAAATTAGCCATTTTAAATATTTAAAGAACAAGAGAGTAAAAGAGTATATTAATTTGTAATAACAATAAAACAAATACAAATGTTATTGAAAGTGTAAATTTAATTACCAACAATTTAAGGATAGATTAAATATAACAAGTTTTGATACATATAAAATTTAAACAAAATAATTTATAACATGAACAATGTTAATTAAATATCATATGTTGTATGAAGTGCTCTGTAATGCAGAAAACATCATATTATACACTTTTAAATAATAACGTAATATTTATCATGTGAAAGTTTTTAATGTTACTCAACAACTTCCCTAAAAATAATTAATAATAATAATAAAAACTACACAGAACAAACAAGTTTTGCAACTTCCATGAATTAATATATATATATATATATCAATGTTATCAAACGAAGTTCCATAATCTTCCGAAAATATCTAATAGAATTACCAATAATGATAGAGAGTTTTAATTTTAGAGTTTTAAAGAGAGCTTTAATGATGTGACAAGAGGAGAAAAAAATAAAAATAAAAATATAGACGCACACATCACATTACATGTAAACACCACTTCTTACCACATCATTAGAGTTCTCTTTAAAACTTCAAAATTAAAACTCTCAATCTTTATTCTAGAATTAATACTATATACGGATCAGTGCAATCATTACCGACTTCTATACTACAAAACAAATTCGGTTTGGTGTTTACGAATCGACTAGAAACGAAATTTCAGATTTTTTATTATTATTTAACTGTTTTATTCAAAGCCAACAAATTAAATTGTAAAACACAAATAATGAGATTAAATATTTTATAGAATTAACGACTTTAGATTGTTGTGAGAATTGAACAATAATGACTTTAAATCAATATTAGAGAATAAAGATATTAAACAAAACAGATTTTGAAACTAAGTTTTTTCCAATTGATAAAACCATATATATATATAGATACACATATCAAAATAAGAAGAAGATGAAGAAAATGATTTAAAAAATAGCCTGTGTAATTGTGAGTAACACGTCAAAAACGCTATCCTAAAATCGTTATACGCTCCCTCCGTACAGGGTTTAACGATCACAAACGATTCAAAAATACAATCCAAAAACTCATAGGATGTGACACGATGCACAGTTGTACTAGAAAGATTTGCCAAGTTTGTATCGGTTGCCCAGAAATATGAAATAAAGAAAATACAGTAAAAAGGAGAGGAAGAGAATTAGACTATGTTGTATATTTTTTCCTAAGTTAGAATCCTATTTATATAGATTGTTTGATGTGTGTTGGGAACATACACACCTTTTGTTTTAAAACTAAACACTTATTTAAAATTCAAACAAATAAGATTGTTAAAAGAAACATATAAATAAATAAATACAAATAAAAATAAAATAAAATAAAATAAAATAAATACAAATAAATTTAGGAAAATTTCCAACAATTAGTAAGCAGAAAAAACGTGTAAGAAAATTATATTATAAGTAAGCAAATATATTATAATTATATTTGAGCTGGTCATTCATGTCTGTTTTGACAAAGTAAATTTGCAACGTTACTATATTTGAGTCATGAGTAAAATCATAGGCTAAGATACATTAATTCTATTTTGGGTTGTCAATTTACCTCACTGAATCCTAAAAGAATTATTAAAATTATTTTTAATATATATTTTTGTTGAAAACTTAACCCACTCAATTAAGGGGTTTGAATTTTAACCCTTTGGTTAATTTGGGTTGCTAGATTTGAACATTTTTTTATAAAAATGTTTAGATAAATTACAGTTTACATTCTTATACTTTACATTGCATTTTTATCGGTTTATTTACTTGTGATTTTATCTTTGTTTTCGACAATGATATTAAATGGATGATAAATATATTTTTAAAAATTAATTATTTATTTTTTAAAGATAAACATAATAAAATGAAAATGTTAGATTATCAAATTGACCTATATTTTTTCATTGATGATATTCATGGAGCATTTTACAAAATAAATAATTCAAATTATCAAAATGAGACATGTAATAAACCACCACAAGCCTCTCAAATCCTCTCAAATTCATATTTAAATTTGAGTGAAACAAAATACTCCAAAACTTTTAAAATTTCTTTAACATTTATCCGATCATACGTTAACGAAAGTCATGCTATCAGGTCAATATTTCAAAAGAGCCAGACATAGCATACCAAATGTATGGTTAGGATTTCTTTGTCCTAAATATTTTTGTTTTGTCATTCTACCCAAAATCTTTAACAATAATTAGATATATTTTGAGATTTTTATATTTTGAGATGAGATTTTCGCATGATTCAATAATTATAAACATTTTAAGATAGAGAGACAAGAATCCTTAACCTATAATTAGTAGTACTTATGCAAAAATAGGGATAAAAGGCGGTATAATTTATGTTTAACCTCTATTTTCAAAATTTATGTTTCTTTGTTTTAATACTTTTCTAATCAAATGATTGTGTCTCGAGATCTCTTTATTTTGAGATTCACATTACATCACAAAAATTGTGAGCGTTGTCCTAATACTCTTTCAATCAAACGATGATTTATCAAGATTTTCTCATTTTGGTATTTACATTACATTGTATGATTGAAAGCGTACGAAAAAAGGTTGGAGACAAAAAAATTGAGGGACAAAGGATCCATATAAGGATGATTAATTTTGGATCATAAAATATCAAGGATCTCTAGACATATTTAATGGGTGTAAATGCTTTGAGACAACAAGAAAATACATTGGGAGGCAAGGCGATTCTAACACTAGGTGTCTAAGCTAATTTGCGCACACATCAATTAATTTTAAAATCTGAAATTTTCAATAAACCTCTAATAATCTATTGGGGTGACTTGAATTTGCAAACCAGACTAATTATGCACTTATATAACTTCAGCCTTGCATATTTACCACAATTTCGTGGTTGTTTCTCATTTTCCATGACATTTGTGACTTGGAAAAACTTTATGAGGCCTAACTTCCTTTTACATGAATTGCAAGCCATTGATGAGGACAACCATTAACAATACACCAATCATATCTCTCATAGCTACAATAGATTTTCTCCATAAATACCTTGCAAAATGCTCCCTAACTTGAACAATTCACATCATCTAACTCTCTCCCTCCCTCTCCTCACAACACATAACACAAACAATAATTACTTGCGCTCATGAAGTCCTTAACAAAGGTTTGGTTCATATTTTTAGTTATAATATCTACAACCATCACTACACTTGCATCCAAGGAAAATAACCCTTCTGATTTTCTTTTCCTTCGAACCAAACAACCATTTCTTCAAGGGACTAATCGTTTTCTAGCCCAAAGTCCGCGTGTTACTATGAAATGCGACAAGTACCCTAGGGTTTGTGCATTGAAGGGGAGTCTTGGTCGCGATTGTTGCAACAAACAATGCGTCAATGTGATGACAGATAAATTTAACTGTGGAAAGTGTGGGAAGAAGTGTAAGTACTCAGAGATGTGCTGTGGAGGTGAGTGTGCTAACCCTTCTGTTGATGGGAAGCATTGTGGCAATTGTAACATGAAGTGTAAGAATGAAGGATCATGTGTTTATGGGATGTGTAGCTATGATTATTAGATATGTTTTCTCCATGATACTTCTAGCAAACTTAAAAACATATTTTGTGCTCGATAATACCAAGTGAACATAAAAAGACACACATGAAAATTATGTGTCATTGAGTAACGTTTATAGTGTGTAGTTTATTATTTTTTATTTATAAAAAATATTTTTTGGGTAAAAATAAAATAAAAAACATATGTACAAACATGTTTTTATTATTTATTTATTTTTAACGTAAGTGAGAGGAGTTGGTCTATTTTGTCCAAAAAAAAAAAAAAAAAATTTGAGAAGTGAATTGATTATTTTGTCCGTCAATTTAAGTTGAAATTCTAAAAAGGTGTGTTATCAACTAAGCTAAACCTCAAGGGTAAAATTGATATTCTGAGAACCATAAGCATTAAATTGACACGAGGCAAAGGTGGGGCAGGTTGCCCCAGTGGTTAGGGCGCTGCCTGGGTTGTGTGGGTTAGGCGCACGTCCCAGGTTCGATTCCCCACTGGGTGAGTGCCTGCAGTAGTTTGTGCAAGGGTGTCCGGCTTCCCACCGGCTAAATACCCCTCAGGATTAGTCCTGGGCTTCCCTAAAAATCGGAAGGTTGGGGATACCTGAGTTATCAAAAAAAAAAAAAAATGACACGAGGCAAATTATTGTTGAATTAACTTTAACACAATTTCGACAAAATCAAATCCTTAGATACAAGTGTGCTTAATTATTTTGGCAAATTTGCATGATAACCTTCTAGTATTTGTTATTATTCTTACTTTACCATTTTTTTAACCACCTAAAACGATACTTTCAAAATCAATTTTTCGATTTTTTTTTTTTTTTTTTTTGAAACATAGAAATTAGTTTGACAAAAGAAATATTTTTGAATTTTTAAAAATTATTTTCTCCTTCAAAAAATATTAACCCATATAAAATAATGAGTCCTTTTTTTTTTATTTATTTTTTCACTAAATTAATTTTACTTTTTTTCAAAACTTTTTTAGAAAAATATATTCTTAAAATCAAACCAAACAAAGTCTATGTGTTCGGCCCGTTAAGATGGACAAATCACACGAGGTAGGTCACGAGCCCATTGTTTTAATAGCTTCTACTTTCCTTCGTAGGTTGTTCTCAAAAGCCTAACTCAGTGAACCTCTCTAAAGTCAAGCCCATTTGTCGGGCAGACCAATCTCCTTTCCTTTGGGTACTAGCCTGGTGAGGTTTTTTTTTTTTTTTTTTTTTTTTTTTTTTTTTTAACATGAAAATTAATAATCAGAAAGTAAAATTAAATTATTAATTTACTTTTTAATTAGAGGTATGCAAAAAAAAATCCACCAACCCAAACCGACCTCTTTGTTTTAAGAAGGTGAACATGTTGAGATCGATTGGTAGGGTAATAAAAACCAATGGATTGATTTTTTAAATAAACAAAACCCTATATACAGTGGCGGAGTTAGAAAATTAAATTAGAGGGGGTACTTATTAATTACAATAATTTTTACAAAAATATGTCACGCAAATTTTTACGATTGATTTCAAAAAACATCAAAAAAAATAAAAATTAGTGTATTTAGTTTCAGTTTTCTGAAATTAGTTTTTCGAAAATTGAGTTTTTTTATTTTTCGTATTTTTTTTGTTTTTAGTGAATATTTTTTGAATTTTAAGTAATTTTTTTACTTTTTTAGATGCACCTTACTTAGATATATCTAAATAGTAAAATATTTGTGAAAAAATATTTTAAAAAATTAATAAATACACAAAAATACAAAAAATATACTGAATTTTTGTATTTTTTTGTGTATTTTTTGCTATTTAATGTATTTTTAAAATGTTTTTTTGATTTGGTTTTGAGAGAGTAGTTTTTAAAAATATTTTCCTTTTGGGTCCTAAAATATTTTTTGGTATTTAATGTATGTTTGGTTTGGTTTTGAGAGAGTAGTTTTTAAAAAATTATTTTGGGGAGAGAGTTTAGAAATTTTTTTAGTTTGTTTGGTTGTGTATTTTGAAAGTAGCTTTGTAGTTTGGGAGTTTGGGATGATTTGATATTTTGTTGTAATTGAGTAGATGTGTGTGAGAGAAAAAGTGATTCAGAAGGAGAGAGGAGAGAGAAAAAGTGATTGATTGATGTGTAAGAGAAAAAAAGTGATTTTGGAAATTGTTTTGGAAAAATTACAAACCAAACAAGTTTTTTGAATTTTTTTTCCCCAAAATCACTCTACAAATTCAAACCAAACATACCCTATAATTTTTAAGTGAATTTATATTAGGTTTGTCTAAAAATTAAAAAAAAAAATCTTAAAATATTAAAAAAATTCATTCAAAACATTAAAATACGAAAAATAAAAAAATACAATTTTTTGAAAACTGGAAACAAACAAGCTGAATGTTATTTGTAACTAGTGTATCATAGACAATAAAAAAAAAATATGGATATAAGCCTTAAAATAAATTATATAATGATAAATTATTTTTTGATACAAAATTTGATTAAAAATTCAATATAATGGTAATACCACGTTATCATTGATATGTAACATCATCCACTAATGGTAAATAAACACATAGAGAGTGAACCTCACATGTCAAATGTAACTAACAATCCAATAAATTTCATATATTTATACTAGCATATCACTAATAATGACATCGCCGTTACATTAAAAAAATTTCATAGCTAATATAATTTATTTACAGTAGTCTCTTCATTCACTACAAGAAAATAGTGATTTAGAGACTAATATTTAGAGACTAATTGAATTTAGTCTCTAAAAACCATCATTTAGGGACAAAAATAAATTTTAAAAGAAAATTATAAGAATACACCATATTTCTTTATGATAGGCCAAAAAAAATTATTTAGTGACTTTTAGGACCAAAAAAATTAACGCGTATGTTCACTTAGACACTTGACCCGCGTGTTTGAGGTGGGTAAAAGATGGAGACGAATTAGTTTGGTTGCTAAAGGTTGTCAACTACGCGATAGAAGAATCGATCTTCACTAGGACTTAATCGGTCTCGGCTGTTCACTCTGTCTAGGACTCAATCGATCTTCAACTTCGATAGATCTTTAGCTTCAATCTGAATCAATCTTTGTACCGCCTTATATCCGAATCGATCTTTACTTCAATCCGAATCCATCTTTATACTGATCTCAACTTCAATTGATCTTACCTATTGTAACTTTAATCCGAATCGATTAAGATCTCAACTTCAATCCGAATCGATCGTTGAAGATCTGAGTTCTTTGGCTTTAATCGGCAGGTAAATCAATGATTTTCATGGCTGCTAATATCTTGATCTTGATGCACAATTTTCTGAGATTTTCTATCATTTTTTTTAGCTTCACACACACACACACACACACACACACACACACACACATTTATACACACATATTCTGAGATCTTATATAATTTATTCTTCATCTTCTTCAATTTTTTTTTGCAGATATATATAAGTTTGAGTAAATGGATTTGGTTTCTAACAGAGATCGTAGTAATTTGGATTCAATAGCGATTTGGTGTGTTTTCAATCTCTCTCTCTCTCTCTCTCTCTCTCTCTCTCTCTACAGACACAACATATATACATGTACATCATCATTCTTCTAGTTTAAAGTGAGCGATAGGAAAGCAGCTACATCATCATTCTTTTAGTCCATGGAGCACAATGAGTTAAAGTTTGATTCTCTCTTGTAAGTTGGAAGAAAGCAGTTATGCCACATGTAGTGATTAAGTAATAGCATAGTATTATCTCAACTGTTTTCTTGGGGTGAGTTTAGTCAGCCTATCTATATGCCAACTTTTGTTGAATAAGAAGGGAACATCTATTAGATAGTGTCGAATCATTTTATGACGTGAAAAGGCACAATTGCACATTATTGAATAGGGTAGAAATCAGATTTCAGGTCCTTAGTGATATCTCCTCTTCATCACATAAACTGTTTGGTGCAAATTGTTTTTTATATAAATATATAGGCTGATATGCTGATTAATTATTATGCAAACCCTTGTGTAATGCTCTGTAAATGTTTGTTAATTTTTATTCTTTAGCTTACTGATTTTTTACTCCGTCAATTCTCAATCTATATATATACACACACATACAAATACAAATTTTTAGTATTAGCTTACTAGTTTTTTACTCTGTCAATTCTCAATCTATAATAATATTTGCACTAGAATGTCTTCTTTTTTATCATAGAGAAGTGATGCCTTTACCGGTCTATCTTCCATTCATATTTTGTAAGCATGCTGACCATTGGAGATGTCCAAATTTTTAGTATTAGTTGAAATCCGTGAATGGTTATGACTTCAAATGACAGCCCTTGGAGGGGAGGGGGAAGTCTAACCCCAATGGTTATCTACTATATTATTTCAATTCAAATCCTCTCTGCTCCTAGATCTCACGCTGCTGCAATAAGGATTGCAGGAGAATTACGTGCCCTGTTCTCTGTACACTTTTTGTCTGGCAGTGCTTGAAAGTCAACCCAATTTTGTATATTGTAGGTATGTGTGGAGGTACAAGATTTAATTATCCTT
>JAXFYN010001064.1:0-58060 GCA_036172215.1 Camellia granthamiana
ACCCGACAGGTTCCGACCAAAGAGGGATAGTTTCTGCAATCTAGTCAAGTCCATCGGGCGCAAAACATCTGAAAACAGCCTCAAATGGACCATAGGATCGCCTGAGCTGTCGAAAGTGGTCTGTGTAGCCGTCCTCTATGTCTAGGATCGAGTTAACTCCATGAGCTCGCTTGAACAACTTCTCGAGCTTGCTCACTTTCAGAGTGGTTGGATCGACCTCCAACTCGAACGGTGTGTCAGTTGGGTAGGCCGATGCTTTTGAAGTCTGCGGTAGGACTGGTGGTGGGACTGGCCCTCTAGGAATGTCCGTATTCTCCTGGACGTTAGCTACCTCCTCGGGTGTTGGAACCCTAAGTGGGGGTGGATGTGAAGTAGAAGCTCCGGCTTGTTGTGGTTGCTGCTGTAGTTAAAGCCTGGAATCAGCTCAGCTTGCTGGGCTACAATTTCTGTTTGTCGAGCGGTAACCTCCGCCTGGCGAGCAGCATCCCGCTGCATGCCCTCGATAGTTTGTTGGAGCTAACACATCATTTCCTCCATACTAATTGAAAAATGTTGATCTATCAGACTGTGTGTCCCCTCTGAAATAGAAGCAGAAAACTGATTTTCACTAAGCACAGGTGACTGACGAACTGATGAATTATGTCGAACTCTCCTCCATCTTGCAACCGGTGGAAGCGAAGCAAACATTGTTTGTCCACTCACAAGATCCCCAGATCGATAAAGCCTTCTTACTCGGGTCCAGAGTGGTTGGGGGGTAACTGCCTCGTCGGAAGCAATGATGAAAATACTACCTTGCAAAACAAAAAATAAAGCCAAAGAAACAAAAATCAGAAAAATGTACAGCACCTCGGCCTAGATAAAGACAACACACAGTTGAAATCGTAAGCTGGATATTCTGTACTCAAACACTGATTTCTGCCCCTCAAATTTTCTGCCTCAAAACTGATACCCTCAAACACTGATGTCCTCAGACTGATACTCAGACTTGCAACTGATACATACATTCCTGTAGAGACACACCCTAACAGCACATATCAAGCAAGTGAAAGCCAAAACACCCCTATGGTGGGGTAGGGTTTCCCTGTCCTAGTTTCGTCAGGAGCTAGGGTTTCACTATGCACGCATGCGGTTTCAAACAATCCTGCATTCGGGTGAGCAACCTATCCTAGTTTGGAACAGTCTCTATGGCTTCCGATATGCAACTAAGTCAAATGGTCAAAAAGAGTGCCTCGGAGGTGATCCCGATCCAAGGTTTGTGTTTCCATCGTGGCAGAGCCCGTAACCGTCTGCCTTGTGGCACACTTTTCCAAGCACGCCTCCGACAAACTGTTCAGGAATAACAGATGGCAAACACTGTGACTAAGGCACACCAATGCAAATGCAATGCAAAGAAACACATAAGTATAGCTAAAACAACATATCATGAGTACGAGTCAAGTTCTCTAAATCCCCCAGTAGAGTCGCCAGAAATAGTAGACCCAACTTTCTTTGCGCGCCCTCCTCTCGGAGAGGCGCGAATTGGTCTTACTACAGTTCGGACTCCTGTCACAATTCTGAATCTAATCTCACAAAGTGCAATGTGAGACTGATAAACACCAAAGAGTCCAAATCTGGCAAATCATTTTGAAAAATCGATTTGGAATTAAAAAAAGCGCCAAACATGGACTGCTTTGCCAGATTACAGAGTCGCTACCTAAATATTTTATCTTTGGGAAATTTAGGAAACCCTAACTCGTGCCAAAGGCCATGTGTCCATCATCACCAAAGTTGCCTCGGCTCGAGAACTTGGGTACGAGAGGGGAAGGTCATGACATGAGCACCCCCGCTCGCTTGATCAAAGGATCAGCCTCTACTAAGCATGATATGTTGTTTTATAAACACATGTGTTCTTATCCGGTTGTTAGCTAACTGACTATGTGATGCGCATAGCATACAAGTATAGAGTAAAAATCGCGAGAATTGGAACAAAACTACTCATGTTTGTTTTTTAAAATGGTTTGAAAGTGCTACTCGCAAGTAGGCTAAAGCGTGGATTTGCCACCCTCAAGTGGGCTTGAAAACGTGATTTTGCCACTTCGCAAAGTGGGCTTAAAACTCACAATCATCTAGTTGTTCCAATTCAGGCAATCAAGGCTTCACCCACAGGCATTCATACAGTTAATCACTTAAACAAGTAGCCTCATGGCAAGCATGATGTCATGGCAACACTCACACTCATGCAAGTATGCTAAAGCGTAACACTTATAGTGTACTCCAAGCCAAAACAAAAAGCTAGTTAGAAACAATGCATGATTCTAACTATACAAGATGCCTAATGCAACACATGCAGTAATGCAACTAAATAGACTCGGCTATCTAAGATGGCATATGAATGCAACGATTTGATACATGTATTCAAATAGGTATAGAAATACAATGTAGTTTGAATGATGCGCCGAGCCCGGTGCATGCAAAACAAATGAATGATGCACGCATGCAAAGCATAAGGTATGCTAATTGAAAAATGTCCTAAAACAAACCATCGAAAGCGGATAAGTAAAAGGGAGAAAGACGTGGGGTTGGAAGACATGCACACACACACGCACGCTTATTACAACATTGTGCCCTCTCGAAGAAGGGTCTGAATAAATAAGCTAACTACGCTAAGCTAAGCTAATTATTACAAACCAATTAATTAACTATTCTAGCTAATTAAATATTACAAACCGAATTAATTAATTAAACACTTAACTAATTAATTACAAAACGACTAAGCTAATGAACTAATTAGCTAAGTAATTCAAATGAAAGGCCCCAGGAAGTAAGGGAGATATGCATGCTCGATTGCGTCCTCCGGAAAATCCACCACCTTGCCTCTAGATGCCTTTGTTTGCACATCTTTGGACCTCTAAAAATTGTGCCAACCTCCAGATTGCTTATGTTTGATCTCAAGAACACACTGATGGCCGATCGGCCATGATTGGTGACCATCGGCCAACACTGGTGGCCGGTCGGCTAGTACATGTGGCCGGTCGGCCACTGCTTCCCTGAACTTCCTCCTTTTGCTGCAACAGAAAGCAAACAGAGGCATGACAATGTATTTGCAAAGAATGTGTGTACTGCCACCCTCCTTATCATGTCTCAAGCTCAAAGGAGTGTGGCGCTTGGCTCTCAAGCCACCAACCAAGCATTTTCATGCATGATGGCCAAAGAACCAAGCTTGTACAAGCTTAGTGAAAGCACAAATAAGACTCAAAGAGCCTTCACCCTATCATGCATGATCAAGGGTGTCGGTAACCGAGAAACGTGACACGTTTCATCACTTTGAGTATGAAACATCTCGCATTTCTTGTGTTTGGATTAACGTCTGATCCAAACAAATGTAATGCAATGCAACACAAATTCTTATCTTGGCATGTTTTACTTGATTCAATTCTTGTTTACACATTTTAGGATTACCAAACCATTCATTAATTGATTTTTTCAAATGTGAAAGTCCTCTAATGAGAGAAAGGTCAACTAAAAGATGACTTAAGACATGAGAGAGACCATGCATTTGACTAGGAGGAACCCTCAAAAGAGGGTTAGAGCCACTTAAGCATAAGCCTCAATCCCAAGCTTAAACACAACTTTAAGCCTAACCATCCCTCAAAACAAATAGAAAAGTGAAGAAATGAGAGAGGTGGCAGAATTTCAGTGCTGACATGGCATGAAACACATGACTCTAACATGTAAACAACTCATGTACAACATGTTAGGAGACTTAAGCAATAAAACTAGTGAAGAGCTTTGCACTAGAACCATGCAATGCCAAGCTGAAATGGCTAAACTAGCTATGGACAGACCTCAATCATGCCAAAACAGAGTCTAAAATGAGCTGAGATAGAAGCTCAAAAGACTAGGAGAACATGCACACATGTTAGCCCATAAGCAAGGCACAATACACAACCCTCAAAAGCAATGAAGAAGTGAAGTATGTGAGGATGTGACAAGGCTACATGCACTGAAATCATGTGTGAAATGATACTATGGCATGCAAACAACTCAAGCAAAGCATGTTAAAGACCTTGAAACTCAAAGCTAGTCAAGGCCATTTACACTATAGCTATACAAAGCAAGCCTCATATGCTCAAAACCACTCAAAACAGAGTTAAAGCATGACAAAACATGAGCAAAAGCATGCTGAGATGGAGCTAACATAAGCTAAAATGATAGGCTAACTCATTAAGCATGTTAAGCTAGTAAGCATGATTACACTACAAGTGTAAGAGGCAAGCAACAAATGACCCAACCAGCCAAAAACAGAGTCATAACATGTTAAAATAAGGCCAAAGACATGCTGAGATCAAGTCATGAGATGGTAGAAAAACATGCTTAACTACTAAGCCATCAACACATGCAAACAAGATATGACGATGGGGGACCACCCCCTCCTATTTTGGTCCTCAAAACCAACTTTCTACCACTGAAATTCCTCTGGAATTCAGTGGTTCAAAGGCCAAGAAAAGGAGGTTTCCAAAGATTTGAAAGAAGGCTCAAAAGGTTTTACAAGCCAAAGAGCAAATGGAGGGAACCACCCCCTAGCCACACAAGGCTTACACCACCATTTTAAAACCTTAAAATCAGACTTCTTATGGTTGAAAAACCAGGTCAAAATAGCTTTGAAGAGATGACCAAACACTTAATTAAAACAAAGCTTGAAAGGGGTAAGGCCTTACCCTTGAAGCACAGCAGCAAAACAGGTGGAATTCTGAGCTAAAACCAACTCTAGGAACTCCAAACAAGCCTTAAGGAACCTCATAGGGGTATTTGGTCAAGAAGTTGTATGCAAATATGTGAAGAAAACTCACTTCCAAGCATAATATAGGGAGAGAGAGAGAATTCTAGAGAGAGAGAGAGAGATTTCAGCTCTAAATTTTTGTAACCCTCAAAATGGGGGAGGGACCTCCCCTTATATAGAAAAAAGCAAGCAAAAAGCTTGCTTCATCCCTTCATACATGTGTATGGAGGATGGTTTCAGTGATCAACAGCTGGCACAGCTGGCACATAAAATATTTGAAAAAGCAGAAAAATGGCCGCCGGCCATTAATGGGGCCGACCGGCCACCACTGATGGTCGATAGGCACAATCCCTGGCCGATGGGTTGTAGGGCTGGCTGATAGGTCACCCTTTTCCCCAGAAACAAAGCTACAAGCTCTTGGTCCACAACCAAGCACAAAACAGACAAGTTTCAAAAGCTCAGAGGCAAGGCACTCCGCCAAGAACTTCGGGCGTTCAAAATGAACACAAACATGGATGATCATCGAGTATTCAAACGATGACGTCCAAATCTTAAGGACGGTCAAAAATGGGGTGTCTACAGTTGCCCCTCTTTGACAGAACTCGGAGGTCATGAAATGACGTGAGTGAATGTCAAAGCCCAGAGACGACCCATTTTTTATAAGGCCGAAGACTTAGACAGACAAGCAATCGAAACAAACTAGATGCGCCCACAGGCAGGGGCCAAATGCAAATGATATGCATAATGCCGAACATAACTTATGATCATGCAATGAGAGCTGTAATGAAACATCTAGATGCAAGTGTAATGCAAAGAAATGCTACAGCAAACTCGTACATAAGCAAGTAAACATGAACCAAACCACATCTCATGCAGAAAGAATGTAAGAGAATTATGCAATCTTAACTGCGCCTCACACAAAAGAGGTAAAGAACAACAACCGTCGGGCGCACCCGAGGCGGCAAACAAGATCCCAACACATGGCACACACAAGGAACGAGAATCAATAATAACAAATGAAACACATCCAACTGTTATGCAACCAAAACAAAGAGCGGTATAAGCATCGGAAACCATCCAGATGCATTTGACTAAAGCATCCTAACGCGTCACACGCGAGAGGGAAAAGAAAGCGGTGTAAACACCGAAGAGTGGTATAAACATCGGGCCCAGTGCATCTAAAGACGACATAGCTTCTATAAAAGTATTTGGTTATCCCTCAGTTAAAAAAGTATAAAAATCATCTCCAAAGGTTTTCTCTATTCTAGTTCTCTTACTCCTTCTAGGTTCTATATCTAGATGTTCAGAATCATCTCTTAAAGGAATAACACTAGCATTAGTAGTAGAAGTTCTATTTACAACCTAATTTGAGATTCTAATTTTATATGGAAAAATATTTTCAAAAAAAGTAGCTTCACGAGATTCAATTATCGTATTATTAGTAATTTCACTAATTTTAGAATTTATTGCTAGAAATCTATTAGCACTACTATTTTGAGCATATCCTAAGAAAACGGTATCAACAGTTTTAGGTCCTATTTTCTTACGTTTAGGTTCTAGAATTGCTACTTTTGCTATACACCCCCACACTTTTAACATTTTAAGATTAGGTACTCGTTTTTTCCAAATTTCATAAGGTGTTTTATCATTGTCATTCACAATTACTCTATTTAATATAACACAAGCAGTGAGTATCGCTTCCCCCCACAAACTCTCCAATAAACCAGAACTAATAAGCATTGTATTTATCATATCCATTAGAGTTCTATTTTTCCTTTCAGCTATCCCATTAGATTGTGGAGAATAAGGTGGGGTTACTTCATGAATAATTTCATGTTCTTCACAAAAAGTACTAAGGGTACCTACGTTATATTCTTCCTCTATCAGATCTAAGTTTCTTAATCTTTCTTTCTAATTGATTTTCTACTTCAGTTTTATAAATTTTAAATTTACTAAAAACTTCATCTTTGGTTTTAATTAAATATAAGTAACAAAACTTAGAACAATCATCTATAAAGGTTACAAAATATTTATTTCTTGCTCTAGTTGGTGGTCTATTAGAATCACAATGTCACTATGTATAAGGTCTAAGAGTTGTGAATTTCTTTCTACAAATTTATAAGATTTCTTAGGTTGTTCTGCTTGTACACAAATTTCACATTTACGTTTGACATCAATAGGTGATTTAGGTACTAATTCTAAATCAATCATTTTCCTAATTTTCCTTAAATTCACATGTCCAAGTCTTCCATGCCACAAATCACGAACTTCAATATTCAAAATATTATGAGAGATATAATTAACTTCAAAAGATACATTCAATTTAAATAAACCATCACATACAAAACCTTTACCAATAAAGCTATCATTTTTACTTATTACAATTTTGTTCGATTCCATTACAATTTTGTAACCTAACTGTACTAAACACGATCCACTAATATGATTTCTTTTAACTTCAGGAACATATCACACATCTCTCAAAGTTAAGATTTTTCCGAAAGTCATCTTTAAATCTATATCTCCAATGCCAAGTATCGGTGCAATTGATCCATTCTCCAAAGTTACACTTCCTCCACTTGATTTTTGGAAAGTTTTAAAATAAGCACAATCAAAACACACATGTATATTAGCCCCAGAATCTAATCACCAATCTTGATATTCAAAAGTAGAATTAATTTCAGGATTATACCTAAAAGATGGTCTGGCAATTTCTTCTTTCTCCAAAATTATATTCACTTGAGCATTATGACCTTGATTTCTTTGCTTATTGTTGAACCTTGGTTTACACTCATCAATCTTCTTAAAAAAACAATCCTTAGCATAATGATTGATTCTTCCACATACATAGCACAACCTTTTGCCACTCCCTTATCCCTTAAAATTATTAGCATTGGCTTGGTAGTTGTTATTATGGTGTTTGCCATTTTGACCTCTAGATTTAAACTTAAGGTTGTTCTTGAAAATTTTACCTTTAAGTCGAAAGTTATTCCTATTGTTAGAACTATTCTTATTCCCATTCTCCACCAAATTTACCTTAGGAGTTTTCTCTTTTCCAGTTTCTAGATTTGATCTATGCTTCTCTTTCACCCTAAGCGTATTTATTAGTTGAGATAATGACAGATCTCCTTGTTTGTGCCTAAGACGCTTAGCAAAGTCATTCCTAGATGGAGGTAATTTATTGATAAGGCAAGACACTTTAAACTCCTCACTAAAAGTTGTCCATTTCTTTTCTATTTTTCTAAATAGTTCTTGAAACTCATGAATTTGGTCTCCTACAAGTATGTCATCTTTCATTTTATACCCATTAAAATTAGAGACAATGATCCTATCAATACCAGCATCTACAGTTCCATATTCGGCCTCTAAGGTTTTCCATAGTTCTTTTGCACTCGAGATGGTTGACTGATACACATCATATAAATGATTAGACAACACACTAAGGATTCTATTATAGCAATGAAATTCGATTTGTTCGGGTGACAACCAAGATCCAACAAAATCCTGATCTTCTATGGTAGATATAAGACCCAACATGGTCAACAAATATTTTGTTTGTGTTTGCCACCTTTTAAAATTTTGTCCATTAAATTTTTCAAGTTTCACACTAATAATTTCTTCGAAATTAGTCATTTTAAATATTTAAAGGACAAGAGAGCAAAAGAGTATCTTAATTTGTAATAACAATAAAACAAATACTAATGTTATTGAAAGTGTAAATTTAATTACTAACTATTTAAGGATAGGTAAAAAGTGACGGGTTTTGATACAGATCAAATTTAAACAAAATAATACTAATCAAATATCATGAATCGTATAAAATGCCCTATAACTCAGAAAAACTACACACTTTTAAATAGTAAAAAACTTACATTACAACTTTTCTCTATTTCACAAAAAAAAAATAATAATAATAATAATAATAAATAAATTATAAATAATAATAATAAACATCCAAGTCAAACAAGGTCTGTAACCCGAATAAACTAATAGAGTAATAACAATAATAAAATCCCACCCAAAACAAAAATATCAACAAGTCAGTAAACTCTTCGTTTTTCCAGAAAAAATCCAAGTCAGATAGGCAATTTTTCTGTCGGCAATTGGATTATGTAACCTTTCTGTGGAGATTGATGTAAACAAGAGTGGCTTTCAATTATGAAAAAATTACAATTGAGTGAAAAAGTGAAAAAAATAGTTCTTTTTTTTCCTGAACGCGGTTTCTCAGAAATCAAACAAAACAACGAAACAACGGGACGGTATTTTATTGCTACTTTAATATAAAAAAAAAAAAAAAAAAAAAAAAAAACTTGTAATGACTTCAAATTGTTTGGGAATTTGAACAATAATTATTTTAAATCAATTTTATAAAATAAAATTAAAAACAAAACAGATTCTAAAAAAAATATTTTTACAATTCAATAAAATTATATGTATATATATAACAAAATAAGAAAAAAATGAAGAAAATGGTTTAGAAAATAGCTTGTGTGATTGTCAGAGGCACGTCAAAGACGCTATCCTAAAGTCGTTATGTGCTCCTTCCGTGCAGGTTTTAACGATCACAAACGATACCAAGATACAACCCACAAGTTTACAGGATTTGATACAATACACAGTTGCACCACAAAAATTTGCCAAGAATGTCTCGATTGTCCAAAAATATGGAATATAAAAATACAATAAAGAGGAGAGAGAAAAAGAATAGAGAACGTTGTATATTTTTTCCCAATGTTAGAGTCATGTATAAAAAAGCTTTATGATGTCTGTTAGGAACGGACACACCTATTGCTTTTGAAACCAAACACATATTTAAAATTCAAATAAATAAGACTATTAAAAGAAAGAAAGAGAGAAAGAAAGAAAGAAAGAAATAATAAAAAAATAATTAAAATTTTGAAGCTTTTAGGAAATCTCCAACAATAACAAATACGACCATCTACTATATGATAACCATTAAAAATATCAATAAAAATAACCAACAATTAAATGATTGTCATCTAAACACATACTAAAAATTAATTTGGTAAAATAAATAAATAAATATGTAAAAGATTTATCTATTTTACATAATTTTATTTTTGGTGGATAGAAATAATTTTTAAAAATTCAAAAATATTTTTTGACATTTATTTTTATCAAATAAGTTTATATGTCATCAAATTGAGGATTTTGCTCTTAAAATTGAGCAATGATATTTTCAATTATTTTTATTTAAAATAAAATTCAAAATTTTGGATAAAATATATCATAATTAAAAAATAAAAAAATCAAAATAATATGAGTTCCAAATTAAAAAACGATTAGCATAATTCATCCTAAAATCAATGCAATGTGCACGCATGGCAAGAGACTAAAAAAGTCAAAAATTAACTTTTAACTTATTTTGAGTCACATCATCTCTCACATAAAATAATAAAAAAAGTCAACCAAAAAAAAATTTAACTTTTAACTATCTTCTCAAAATACCCCCACACTCCCACACCAAGTAAGCCTAAAAACGGCCAGAAAGAAAGATGGTATGGGACTGGGATTGTGATGATGAAAGAACGAAAGCCTTTTGAGCTGTGTTCAGCCAAACGCGGTTTTGACTACCTATTTATTATATTATATTTGTCATATATTAAAAAATATTTTATATAATTTTTATAATTTGATTCACAATAATATATAGGTCTATTTTGAGAAGTTGGTTAAAAATCATTTCTCAACTTTTAACCCACTTTCCTTTGTCACAATTTTTTTTTAAAAAAGTCAAAAAATAACTTTTAATCATCTTTCTAAAACACCCCATAATAATAAGATAGTATTAGAATTTACAAATTAAAACTCTAAAATATATTTCGTTTTCTGAGGTACGTTGCGCATCATCTTAAAACACTCGCTTCCTATTGGTTCATATTGGGTTCGTTTGAATGATATTGTGTTAAAATAGTTAGTTATAGAATTATTAAATTATATTTATAAAAAATTTATTAAAAATAATTTTTGTATTAAAAAAATATTTAAAACAAATATAATTTTTTTTTTTTCAAATAATAGGTTGCAATTGAAAAAAAAAATTTCAAGAGGACTCTGCATATCTATACTATTATTAAAAATGAATAATTCACTAGTATCCAAACTTTGGTGACTTCTTCTTATATCACATGTGTAACGCCCTCGAAATAACAACATAAAACCCAACAATATAGGCATGCATTGATATATAAAAGATCCACATTCTTCCATTAACAGAGTTTCATTACAAAAGTATTACATGTTAACAACAAAAGCAAATGCCCTAAGGGCTTACAGCTTTCCAAGTTAACACTTGGTTACAAAAAGTAGAGTACTAACTCATTTACACATTAAGCCCTTGGCTTGAATTTACATGTAATACATCAAAAAGAAAGGCAACAAAAGTCTGCTCGCCCCTAGCCTCCCAAGCTATGTCCTTGGAGGTGGCATGCTACCTGTACCTGAAAATAGGGCTGCTCGCGGGTCGGTTTTGGCCGGGTGCGGGTCAAAACCGACCCGACCCGCACTTATGCGGTTGGGGAAAAATGGACCCGCAACCGCCCGCGATGCGGTTCGCGGTTTGTGCGGTTCGGTTTGCGGTTTAGTGTTTTTTTTTTTTTTTTTTTTTTTTTTTTAACTTAAGCAAATTTGACATTTTTTATTACTTTGTAAACACTTTTTTTTTTTTTTTTTAGAAGAGTTATAAATTAAATTACAAGATATACAATTCATGATCATAATAAATAGTCCACATGTTAGATAAGATGCTATGGAACCATGCTTGATGATAGTGGATTAATCTTCCTCCTTAGCTTGCAAAAACAAACCCTTAAAAGTCAAACTAGTAACACTAATTTTAATAGTGTAATTAATCTTCACTGTTTAGTTTTTAATATGCAATAATGTGATAATAGAATGACAATTCAAAATATCATATTTAACTGTGTCTACTAGACTAATGGAATATAATGATTTTTTTTTTATATATATATAAATAAAAGTCAAACTAGTAACACTAATTTAAATATCATTAGATCATGATAATGTATATAAGTGCCCATATAATAAATTTTACTTTCATCCAAAATGTAAAAATAAAAATAATAACTAGTTATCTCCATCCATCCAAAATGCAAAAAAAAATAATAACAACTAGTTATTTTTTCTTTAAAAAAAAAAAAAAAAGATGCGGGTTGCGGGCGGGTCGGGTTCAACCCGAACCCGATCTTTTGCGAATTTCTTGACCCGCACCCGCCCGCCTACCTACATCGAAACCGCCCAAAGCGCTGCGGGTAGGGTAGGGTCGGGCGGTTTGTGCGGGCGGGTGGGTTTTTTGCCCAGCCCTACCTGAAAATGATGTTCCCATATAGGGTGAGCCACAGCCCAGTAGAAATACACTAAACCAGTTATGAATAATGACTAAAAGATTAGCAGTTGATAGGTGATCAACACTTTACACTTTCATTCTCCATTTCCTTACAAATTCTCAATTTATAACCATGGCTCAGAACCTGGCCAACAACTCATGTGGGACAGTAACTCATGTCCAACAATTTCCCATTTCACAAAAGACAAGCATACTAGCTATATCAATACTTCTAAAGACATGCATAAGAGCAATATCACACTTCCAAAGACAAGCATATGAGCTGTGTCAACACATCACTAGATAAGCATAAGAGCTATATCTCTGGAGTCCATCATCCCCTATCTTCTCCCAAACAACATCCGGTTTAGAGGTCCATCCCCTATCATCCCCTAAATCATGGAGTACATCCCCTATCTCCTCCAACACAACACACAATGCATATAAACAATCATTATACACATCAATCAATACATAAATCTAATGTATTCCTTCAACCGTCACACTCAATGACACATTTCAATGATCAGTTTTAGTTTGCCTAATCATCATGCATTGACTACAACAATCAAGACTATCCTCCACCGATAGCCCAAAGCAGTTATTTCTATACAGAAAATAAATACAACAAATGGATATAAAATCAACATTTCAATTCGGTGAGTGATAAGTAATTCAACTACACCCCTTATTCCCATATACTTCCCATCTCAACATTCCCACTTCAATTCCTCATTTCTTACAATTAATTATCCCAATTAATTAATCAATGTAATTAGGGCATTTTCCATAATTAACATTACAACCCTTAGGTTCCATTTTCTATCACTATTTCAACATTAATCCCATGTTTCTACACCAAACATGCCTCTAGGTTCATTATAAATAAAACCCCAACTTTTGTAAAATTACACAAAGGCCCAAAGGTTTCTCAAAATTACACAACAACTTCCAACACATCAAAATGCTAAAATTTAAAGACAAAATCCATAAAGAGGAGTAGGATATCCCTACCTCAAAGTTTGAGCTCAAATAGAGATGAAGACCCAACACCCAACTTGCTCCAAAACCAAATATTTTCAGATTAAATCGAAGCCCAAGTCACCCTCGATCTTATTAACAAAGGACTTAGGGTAGGAAATCACCCTAGGTAGATCAAATCTTAGAGAGAGAGTAAGTTTAGAGAGAGAGGGTCTCGAATTTTAGGGTTTAAAGGATGAAAAGTTTTGAAAAAGTGAAGTTTGGTTCAGCTGCTGCTAACTGATATAAACAGGCTCGCTCGAGCGAAGCCTTGGTCGCTCGAGCGACCAGACACAAGAAACTGCCCTCGCTCGAGCGAAGACACGCTCGCTCGAGCCAACAGTTCAAATCCTCCGATTTGCAACACGACGCTCGCTCGAGCGAAGAACCGCTCGCTCGAGCGAAGAACGAACCAGATCGCTCGAGCGAAGAAAGCTCGCTCGAGCCAAGAAATGCAACCTTCAGGTCTGAGCCAGACGCAATCGCTCGCTCGAGCGAAGCCACTCTGGCTCGAGCCACCAGACACAAAAACCAACTCTCGCTCGAGCGACCAACCAAAAACAGAAGCTCGCTCGAGCGAATACCCAAAATTCTGGGCAGCAACACTTGGCTCCCAAACACAACCAACCTGTAACAAACCTGCCCAATACATCCTATAACTCAAATACAAAGTAGGAAAGGATGTAAACAAGACAATACTCAACTACTAACATCCACGGACACATGTCCGGATCACTGTACAATAAGGGGTAAACCCGGGATCGCTATAACCTCCCCCCCTTAAAGAATTTCGTCCCCGAAATTAAGAACAAGTTTTTGAAAAGTAAGTTTTTCTCCATCATAAACAATGTTATAACACAACATTCAACAACTCGACTCATTACCGGTCATTCCATCTCTTATCAAGAGGCATTTCACTATACATATATTTCAACATGCATTTTCTTTCCATTTCAACCATTTCCAATATACATGGTTCATAATTCATATCATAAGCAATAATCATGATACATTCCTATTTCTACTATATATTCAACATATGCAATGTTATACAAACCTCCAATTGAGGCAAATTTCCAACTACTTTCATTAACAAAAACATGCACCATGTTTTACAACTTAAGACATACTTAATGATCTTAAAGTTCAACAATACATCCATATATATAACATATGTTCAAACTTCTACAAATAGGTCCGGATATTTCTCTCGGACCTCCAACTCACGTTCCCAAGTGGCCTCTTCCACTCCGTGATGTTTCCACAAAACCTTCACTAAATGAATGGTCTTGCCACGTGTAGACACCCCATTTTTGACCGCCCTCAAGACTTGGGCATTACTGATGGTTTGCTCGGTGTTGAGAGATGTGCAGGCCAAAGATTCAATTCCTTCGGCAAAGAGAGAGGCAAATCCTTCAAAACACTTTGTTTAGGGGTTTGGAGTTGAAGAAAAGAGGAAAGGAGAGGAGAAAATTGGTCTGGGAGAAGTTCGGCATGAATCCGGGTAGAAGAAAGTCGAGCGGCCCTCGCTGAATCAGGCTTATTCAATTGCATACTTGGAGTTGAGCTATGAGGCCACCACCATCGGAAAGAAGACTTCCGGGGCTTCACTTTGCACTCAAGAATCTCCTAGAGCCAAGTCCGGGTGGAGGAGATATGATTGGTTGAAGCTGGGCATCATCCCGGTTGGATCGAGTCTGCGCGGCTTCACGGAAAAGGGCATAACTTTTTGTACAGGAGGAATTTTGATGCAAGGTTTGTGCCATTGGAAAGCTAACTTCCGGGGCTTCAATTTGCATACCCACCGGCCATTTTTTGACCTCATAATCATCTATCGGCACTATATTTTTCCGACCGGCACTTTATTTTGGCCGACGATCAAATTTTCTGGCCAGTTTGCACCCTTTGCACCCTCCAAGCCTGGTGCATACCAGCTGTGCCAGCTGGGACGCATAGAACCAGATCCACGTGCATACATGTGGCTATTTTACACCCTTTTGCACCTTTGAACCCCCTTTTGCTTCTAGAAGCTTGAACCCTTTGGCCAAGCTTCTTGGAGAAGCTTGGCCAACTGTTTTAGCTTCTCCAAGAAGCCTTGAGCAATTTGCACCCCTTGACCCTTCTACAATAGCTTCTCTAAGAAGCTTGAAGCTTGCACCTTTGCCTATATAAGGAGCTCCCCTCCTCCATTGCTTAAGGTTGGAGGTCTTAACAAAAAAACCAGAGATATAGATACATATATCCCTCCATCTCTCACTATATCTCTCTCATTCAACCTCCAAACACCCTTGTTCTTGGGCCATTCCTTCACCAACCCATAGCACCACCACCACTATTCCATCACAGCAGCTTGGAGAAGTTTTTCAGAGGCCAAAGGTGCTGCAACTCAAGCCAAGAAGCAACCAAAAGGGTAGTCTTCAAGGGTGAGATCATTTTCCCTCTTTTGTAGCACATTCTTGTCACATTTTTCTACCCTATTTGCTTACTGTTTTGGGCTCTGACCCTAACTGAAAGGGGCACTCTTTTGAGCCATTCTTCATGTTTGTTTAAGGGCTCAACCCTGTTTGAGCCCTCCATAGTGCACTTGCTTCAATACTCCTTGATATGCCACATTTTTGCATGAAATTTCTAGCCTATGTGTGATCTGTTTTTGAGCATAATGTAAACTGTAAGTAGGCTCATTTTGAGCCCTTCTTCAACATTGAAGAAGGGCTCAACCCTGTTTGGGACCCCTATCTTGCACTTGCTTCATAATCTCTTCTATTTACCGTAATTTTGCATGCTTTGTTAGCCTATCTTGCTTCTATTTTTGGGCCATCATCAGAACTGGAATGGGTCATGTTTTGACCCCCTGGACATATTTCATTAAGGGTCTTTGCTTGTTTGATGAATGTTTGATGTACCTCATGTTATACCCTTTTGTTATCCTAGTTCTTGCATGGCATTTTTAGCATGTTTGCATATTGATTCGGGGGCTGTCATCTACTGTGAGTAGTCATATTTTTGGTCCCTCATCAATGTTGTAGAAGGGACTTTTCCTGTTTGGGCTTTGTATCATACACTTGCCATGTAAATCATGCTAGCTAGTCAAAATCACATGCTAATTTAGCCAAGCATGCTAGCTTATTTTGGCTACATTTCATACATGTTTTAGCATTATTTTGGGCTGCATGAGGACTGTTTGTGGCTGTCTTCATCATTTGAGCATCGCTTTGCATGGTTATAGTGTATTGCATCTCACTAGCTTTAGTGCTTAAGTCCTTAACAATGCATTACATGAATGTTTGCATGCTTTGGAGTCATTTTGGAGTCATTTTGCATGCCATTTCAGATCTGAAACATGCACCATTATATGCCATGTTTCATCATTTACCATACCTTGTTAGAGTTGCATGTTGTATCTTAGGATTGGCCCATGCATCGGACATGTTTGTGTGCATTTCGGTTGCCTCATTTCACCTAATGGCCTCCTTGTATTGGTGTAAGCCCATCTTGCATTGTGTATGCCATGTTTCAATGCGTTGTGCATGTTATGTTGTTAGCGTTGTGCGTGCCATGTAGTTGCATTGCATGTTTGCATGTTAGCTTGCATGCTTGGGTTGCATGTGCATTGTCATGCCTTGCCTCTTGAATTTAGTATGATAGAGGTTGGGTTTCACTTGTGTGTTTGATGTGCATTTCATTTGATATCAAAGTTGCTAACTTGGCTTTTGGGCCATCATGCATTGAAATGCGTGATTGATGGCCCGGGGGTTAAGGGCCGTGCTCCCTTGAGTCTATTACATGATAGGGGGCATTGGCCATGCATATATATGCTCAAAATTCCATGCCATACACTGTCTGGCCTTGTTGCTGTCAAAACTGTCTTCTGCAGGAATTGTTTGCCGACCGGCAGAACAAAGTGCCGACCGGCACTATATGGGTGGCCGATAACTCCTTGGGCAGCCGATGGTCATTTTAAACGGCCGGTGGTCATTTCATCCAGCCGATGATGTACTGCAGTGTGTATGGAAGGTGTCCTAGGACTTTGGCAGTTTTCAGAAAGGCAGGACAGTGAAAACAGAGGCGGCAGTGGTATGGTGCGGGTTTTCCGGGCAAGACGGACTCGAGCATGCATCATCCACGCATTCCGAGGCGGGGCTGCGGCCACTTTAATCCTGTATTTAATTTGTTAATTAAATAGAAGTTTTGTAATATTAATTAAGTAGTTAATTATTTATTCGGTTGTGTAATATTTATTCGGTCCCTCCGTGTGAGGGCACATTTGTAATAAGTGTGTGTGAGTGGTGTGTATGTTTTCCAACCTCCACTTCTTTCTCCCTTTTATTTACCTGCTTATGATGGTAGATTAGGGCATATTTAAATTAGCATACCTTATGCTATGCATGCGTGCATCCATACATTTGTTATACATGCATCGGGCTCGGCACATCATACAAACTGCATTGTATTTCAATTCCAAATTGAATACGTGTTATTTGTAGCATTTCACATGCCATGTTTAGGATAGCCGAGCCTGTCTAGATTGCATCTTTGCATGTGTTGCATTAGCCATTTTTAACATGAACTAGGTCATGCATGTTTGCTAACTGGTTTATTGTTTTGGCACGGAGTACGATGTAAGTCTTTATGCTTTAGCATCTCGCATGCGTGTGAATGTTGACATGACAGTATGCTTACCATGCGGCTAAGTGCTTACATGAGATAAACTGCTTGAATGCCTGTGGGTGGAGGTTGGATTGCTTGAGTTGGAAAACTCATTGAAATCCGTGTTTTAGCCTACTTGCGAGTAGCAAATTCCAAAGTGTTTTCAAAACAAACGGATATGCAATACTTATTTCCAAATTAGGCGATCTAGTCTATACTTGTTTGCTGTGCGCATAACATAGTAATTCTAGGCTAATAACCGGAATAAGAGCATGTAATGTTTTCAAAATCGGATATCAATATCACGGTTAGTAGAGGCCGGTCTTCGGACCGGGCGAGAGGGGGTGCTCATAGCTGACCTTCCCCGATCGTACCCAAGCTCCCGAGCCAAGATCACTTTGGTGATGACGGACACGTGGCCTTCGGCACCGAGTCAGGGTTTCCTAAATTTCCCCATTTTAAAATATTTAGGTGGCGACTCTGTAATCTAGCAAAGCAGTCCATGTTTGGCACTACTTTTCAAAAAATCTGTTTTTCTTCAAAACGATTTGCCAGATTTGGACTCTTTGGTTCAAGATTAAGAACCGTGACAATTTGAGTCCGAACTGTAGTAGACCCGCAAAAACGAACAGAACGGGACTTAACCCTCCCGGGGCGTTCGGGGACGTGTACACCACGCAGGACTTGATCCCGCCTATCCAAGACCCGAACCGGTCTCTCCTCATACGAGGCATCCTCATCTACCTCTAAATCGGTCCAATCCAACACGTGTGATGGATCCGGCTCATACTTCCGAAGCATACTCACATGAAACACGTCATGAACCCCGGACAACTGTGGCGGCAAACCTAGACGATAAGCAACCTCGCCAATCCTCTCAAGAATCTCAAAAGGACCAATAAATCGAGGGGATAACTTCCCACTCTTCCTAAATCTCATCAAACCTCGCCTGGGTGATATCTTCAGAAAGACATGATCACCCACCTCAAACGCCAACGGCCTCCTCCTACGGTCAGCATAAGATTTCTGACGACTCTGGGCTGTAACAAGCCTCCTACGGATAAGCTCAACTTTCTCCGTCGTCTCCCTAACCAACTCCGGACCCAACAAAGGTGCGTCACCCACCTCGGCCCAACAAACTGGAGACCTACAAGGTCGGCCATACAAGGCCTCAAACGGTGCCATACCGATACTAGACTGAAAACTGTTGTTGTAGGCAAACTCCACTAATGGTAGGTGCCTTTCCCACGTCCCACTGAAATCAAGGACACAACCCCGAAGCATATCCTCAAGGATCTGAATAGTACGCTCGGACTGCCCGTCAGTCTGAGGGTGATAAGCTGTACTAAAGGTCAACTTAGTGCCCAAAGCACTCTGCAAACTCTGCCACAACCTAGCAGTAAAACGAGGATCTCTATCTGAGACGATCGTCACTGGGACCCTGTGCAATCTCACTATGTCCTGAATATACAAGTCGGCAAGATGAACTACCGAATCTCTCACGCGCATAGGAATGAAGTGCGCCGACTTAGTCAACCGGTCTACAAGCACCCAAATAGCATCACTACCCCGCTGAGTCCTCGGAAGACCTACAACGAAGTCCATAGTGACATGCTCCCACTTCCACTCGGCAATAGGCAAGGATTGCAACAAACCCGCTGGCCTCTGGTGCTCGGCCTTCACTTGCTGACAAGTGAGGCACTTAGACACGAAGATTGCCACGTCTCTCTTCATACCCCGCCACCAAAACTGGCGGCCCAAATCCCAATACATCTTAGTACCTCCCGGATGCACCGCAAGGCGCGAATGATGAAACTCTCGGAGTACTTCCTCTCGGCAAGACTCTGGCACAAACAAACAGTCTCGGTATCTCACACTCTGGTCGGGATACACCATCAGGCCCTTCTCAACCTTCCCACTGGAGATTTTCTCTCGGAGGGATTCTACCTCAAGGTCACCTCTCTGTGCCTCTAACACTCGAGTCACAAGTGTAGGCTGCGCAACAACAGAAAACAAGGCCGCAGCCTCAACGGATTTGCTCAAAAGCAAATCAAACTCGCCAATTGCCCCCAACATCTCCCACTCTCGGATGGCTACACAAGCTACATCACTAATGGATTTCCTGCTAAGGGCATCGGCCACAACATTGGCCTTCCCTGGGTGATAGTGCAACTCGAAGTCATAATCCTCAATAAACTCCATCCACCTCCTCTGCCTCAAATTCAAGTCTTTCTGTGAAAACAGATATTTCAGACTCTTGTGATCCGAGAACACCTCGAATCTCTCACCATAAAGGTAGTGCCTCCAAATTTTCAAGGCAAAAATCACAGCCGCTAATTCTAGGTCATGCGTAGGGTAATTCTTCTCGTGAATTTTCAACTGACGTGAGCCATAAGCTACCACTTTCCCTTCCTGCATCAACACACAACCCAAACCCTCTCTTGAGGCATCACAATAGACTACGTAACCCAACCCCCTCTCCGGAATAATCAAAATTGGAGCGGTGGTTAATCTAACTTTCAGCTCTTGAAACGACTTTTCACAAGTCTCACTCCATACAAATTTGACTCCCTTCTGAGTCAATCTAGTCAACGGTGAAGCTAACCTGGAGAAATCTTTCACAAACCGACGGTAATACCCCGCTAATCCCAGAAAACTGCGGATCTCAAACACACTCTTAGGCTGTGCCCAATCTTGCACTGCCTCAGTCTTGGATGTATCAACAGACACTCCTTCCCCGGAAACCACATGGCCTAAGAACTTGACTTCTCCTAGCCAGAACTCACACTTCCCAAACTTGGCGTACAGCCTATGGGCTCTAAGTAACTCAAGCACCACTCTCAAGTGTGCCTCGTGCTCCTCCTCTGAAGGTGAATAAATAAGAATGTCGTCCACGAAAACGACTACAAAACGATCCAAGAATTCCCGGAAGATTCGGTTCATCAAGTCCATAAAAACTGCCGGTGCATTGGTAAGTCCAAATGGCATCACCAGAAACTCATAATGGCCATACCGCGTACGGAATGCCGTCTTCGGAATATCCTCATCCCTGACCCTCAACTGGTGGTAACCCGATCTCAAGTCTATCTTAGAAAAACAACGGGAACCCTTCAACTGGTCAAACAAATCATCTATACGGGGCATAGGGTACTTATTCTTAACCGTAGCCCGATTCAACTTCCGATAATCGATACACAATCTCAAGGCACCATCTTTCTTTTTAGCAAAGAGGGCCGGTGCTCCCCACGGTGAAACACTAGGGCGAACAAAGCCCTTATCTAATAATTCCTGGAGCTGAACTTTCAACTCAACCAACTCTGCTGGAGCAAAACGGTAAGGTGCCATGGAAATCGGCGCCGTGCCGGGCACTAGATCAATAGAGAACTCTATCTCTCGGTGAGGTGGCAAATCAACGAGATCCTCAGGAAAGACGTCCGAGTACTCACAAACTACCCTCGGCAACTCAATCTGGGTCTCATCACACTCACCACTCTCAAAGCTAGCAAGTAGACCACTAAGCTCATTCCGCCCTCGCGGACCATACCCCCGGTGGCACAACACTACCAACCCGGTCTCCCAAGAAATGGAAACACTCCCCGCTCACGGTACAACAAGTAACCCTCTGGCGGTAGCAATCAATAATAGCCCGGTATGACGATAACCAGTCCATACCTAAAATAACGTCAAAGCCCTTCATGGGCATAACTACAAATGGAAACGGAAGCCTATGATCGTCGACCTCGATATCACAACCTCTACATCCGTGTTTCAAAATCAACTCACCCCCAATAGGTGACACAACACAAATAGGAGATGCTAATAGTGCTAACTCCAACTCCAACACAGATGCAAATGCAGCAGATACAAAAGAATGAGATGCACCCGTATCAATCAACACTCTAGCAACCGAGTTGCAAAACAGAAAGGTACCTCTCACTACTGATGGAGCCGGTACTAGGTCCTGCGCGGTAACAGCATACACGTGCCCTGTAGGCCCCTGATCCACCTGCTCACCTCTAGGAGCATACGACTGCTGCACTGACTGGGACGACGAAGCCCCCGGATTGGCCCTCGAGGCCTGCACAGACTGAGCTGGCTGAAAACCCTGCGTCTGTCTAGAACCAGACGCTCCTGAAGTGGCACTCAACTGTGGGCAAAACCTCTTCAGGTGCCCAGGCTGTCCACACTGATAACAAGACAAGGGTTGCCCCCTGCCCAAACTCTGACTCTGTGGTCTGGCTGAAGAAGATGCAGCCCTCTGACCTCCGCCCTTCTGCGGGCAAACTGAAGCCTTGTGACCCGGCTGGCCACACTTGTAACAGGTAAACTCTCCCTGATTGCCCCTCCCGGAACCTGCACTCGGTACTGGGAAAGTCGATCTAGAAACTCTACCCTCAGACTGCTGAGGGTTATAACCCCTCTGTCTCCTGCCATCACCCTGGCCCTCTTGGCCCCTCTTGGAGCCTCTATGTTTCTCCTCATCCTCCTCTTGCATCATAAGCTCCATGTGAGCTGCAGCATCTACCAAATGTCTATACTCCCGAATATAAGAACCACCAACCCTCAACTTGAGGCCACGCCTCAACTTCCGTTCAAACTCGTAGCAACGGCGTTCCTCTGTCGCCACAAGTTCAGGTGCAAACCTGGACAAGCTAGTAAACGTAGCCTCAAACTCGGCCACAGTCAAACCCTCCTGTTTAAGCCGGCTAAACTGATCTCTCAGCTTCTCTCTAGCAACTGCAGATAAAAACCTCTCCTAGAAAGCATTCACAAACGCCTCCCAAGTACCTCCAACACGGACTTTCTCGTATTTCCACCATTGACCCGCATCTCCCTTCAGCTGGAAGGATACCAAGGTCACCTTCAGTGCTCCGTCCTCGATGCCAAGCATCTCGAACGTTTTACTCATTTGTTCCAACCACTCGTCTGCCTTCAGTGGTTCCTTAGGATCCCCAACAAACTCCTCCGGGTTAGACCAGAAGAACTCTCTTTTCAAGAAGGAAGGTCCTGCCTCAACTGCCTGATTCCCAGCTCTGAGAATCCCCAAAGCCCCTGCTATCTCCCGGGCCAAGGCACTCATAGCCTGCTGACCCGCTGGCTCGGCCACATTGGCTTGGCCAACTCCCTCCTGCACTGCCGGAGTCTCATCCGGTAAAGGCATTTCCTGCCTCCTAGGCCTGCCACGCCTACCACCTCTTCCTCGTCCAGACATCCTAATAAAGGAAACGAAGAACATTAGCACATTTATAAGTGTGCCGAAACTAAACACTCACGTCCTAATGCATGGACAACTGTAATTCATTCCACGTAAGTACATAAACACATAAGCACTTACGAATTTCATTCCCGGATAATGATAGTCCCGAGACGTTACTAGAGTTCCGGTTAGAAACAGCATTGATCAAGTGCTTTGCCAACAAGACTCCCAGAAACCCAAGGATCCAATCAACATCCTAGAAATTAAATCCCATACCCAAATAATCACATAAGCATTTTATCAATTTAAACACATGGCATATGACTCTACATCTAAGTCTCTTTCAAGCGAGACAAACCCATTGTGATCCTAATCACTTCCCACGTACCCAAAGTATTCGAACCCGGTACGCTCTGATACCAAGTTGTAACGCCCTCGAAATAACAACATAAAACCCAACAATATAGGCATGCATTGATATATAAAAGATCCACATTCTTCCATTAACAGAGTTTCATTACAAAAGTATTACATGTTAACAACAAAAGCAAATGCCCTAAGGGCTTACAGCTTTCCAAGTTAACACTTGGTTACAAAAAGTAGAGTACTAACTCATTTACACATTAAGCCCTTGGCTTGAATTTACATGTAATACATCAAAAAGAAAGGCAACAAAAGTCTGCTCGCCCCTAGCCTCCCAAGCTATGTCCTTGGAGGTGGCATGCTACCTGTACCTGAAAATGATGTTCCCATATAGGGTGAGCCACAGCCCAGTAGAAATATACTAAACCAGTTATGAATAATGACTAAAAGATTAGCAGTTGATAGGTGACCAACACTTTACACTTTCATTCTCCATTTCCTTACAAATTCTCAATTTATAACCATGGCTCAGAACCTGGCCAACAACTCATGTGGGACAGTAACTCATGTCCAACAATTTCCCATTTCACAAAAGACAAGCATACTAGTTATATCAATACTTCTAAAGACATGCATAAGAGCAATATCACACTTCCAAAGACAAGCATATGAGCTGTGTCAACACATCACTAGATAAGCATAAGAGCTATATCTCTGGAGTCCATCTCCTATCTTCTCCCAAACAACATCCGGTTTAGAGGTCCATCCCCTATCATCCCCTAAACCATGGAGTACATCCCCTATCTCCTCCAACACAACACACAATGCATATAAACAATCATTATACACATCAATCAATACATAAATCTAATGTATTCCTTCAACCGTCACACTCAATGACACATTTCAATGATCAATTTTAGTTTGCCTAATCATCATGCATTGACTACAACAATCAAGACTATCCTCCACCGATAGCCCAAAGCAGTTATTTCTATACAGAAAATAAATACAACAAATGGATATAAAATCAACATTTCAATTCGGTGAGTGATAAGTAATTCAACTACACCCCTTATTCCCATATACTTCCCATCTCAACATTCCCACTTCAATTCCTCATTTCTTACAATTAATTATCCCAATTAATTAATCAATGTAATTAGGGCATTTTCCATAATTAACATTACAACCCTTAGGTTCCATTTTCTATCACTATTTCAACATTAATCCCATGTTTCTACACCAAACATGCCTCTAGGTTCATTATAAATAAAACCCCAACTTTTGTAAAATTACACAAAGGCCCAAAGGTTTCTCAAAATTACACAACAACTTCCAACACATCAAAATGCTAAAATTTAAAGACAAAATCCATAAAGAGGAATAGGATATCCCTACCTCAAAGTTTGAGCTCAAATGGAGATGAAGACCCAACACCCAACTTGCTCCAAAACCAAATATTTTCAGATTAAATCGAAGCCCAAGTCACCCTCTATCTTATTAACAAAGGACTTAGGGTAGGAAATCACCCTAGGTAGATCAAATCTTAGAGAGAGAGTAAGTTTAGAGAGAGAGGGTCTCGAATTTTAGGGTTTAAAGGATGAAAAGTTTTGAAAAAGTGAAGTTTGGTTCGGCTGCTGCTAACTGATATAAACAGGCTCGCTCGAGCGAAGCCTTGGTCGCTCGAGTGACCAGACACAAGAAACTGCCCTCGCTCGAGCGAAGACACGCTCGCTCGAGCCAACAGGTCAAATCCTCCGATTTGCAACACGACGCTCGCTCGAGCGAAGAACGAACCAGATCGCTCGAGCGAAGAAAGCTCGCTCGAGCCAAGAAATGCAACCTTCAGGTCTGAGCCAGACGCAATCGCTCGCTCGAGCGAAGCCACTCTGGCTCGAGCCACCAGACACAAAAACCAACTCTCGCTCGAGCGACCAAACCCTCGCTCGAGCGACCAACCAAAAACAGAAGCTCGCTCGAGCGAAGAACAGCTCGCTCGAGCGAATACCCAAAATTCTGGGCAGCAACACTTGGCTCCCAAACACAACCAACCTGTAACAAACCTGCCCAACACATCCTATAACTCAAATACAAAGTAGGAAAGGATGTAAACAAGACAATACTCAACTACTAACATCCACGGACACATGTCCGGATCACTGTACAATAAGGGGTAAACCCGGGATCGCTATAACATGTTCTCATTTTCTTATTTAATATATATATATATATATATAATAAAATTAGATAGTTAACAAAAAGAAGATTTGAATTTTAAACCTTTAAATTAATAAACAATACTTTTAACACTTATATATCATATCATAGGTAATAAAAATTTGATTTGATTTGATTTTTATTTATTTTAATTGTACACATATTACATGTGTCAATAGCTAATCATATAATAATTTAACTATAATTTTATAAAATTTTGATACCATATACATACTCAATATAATACATATCACGTCAAATAGTATATAATAAATATAATATTAATTTATTATAATATTAGTTTTTGTTTTGTTATATATTATTTTTTGGGTTATAATATTATAATATTAATTGATATTATATACATATGCCTATTTTGATAAGTGGGTTAAAAATCAATTTCTAACTTTTAATCTCACGAAAGAATCAAAAAATTATTTTTAACCATTTTCTCAAAATATCCCATACTCTGTTAACGTCTTTCACCACGGAGTGGTGGGCAAATCTTTTCCCTTGTGATATATATAAAAGCGAGCAGTCTTATAATACATATCACGTCAAATAGTATATAATAAGGGTTGATTTGGGGTGTCCTAAAAAAGTGTATTTTTTGCCTTTTTACGAAAAGATGTGCAGAAAAATAGAGAAGTGGTGTGATGGAAAAAAGATAAAAAGATGGATTATATAGGTTATGCCAAACCTAGCCTAAATGTAATATTAATTGATACCATATAGAGCAGATCTTTTCCTTATAGTATAATGAAGCAGAGCAGTGGCCTGCAACTACAGATTATTTCTCAAAGTGTGAAAGAAAACTTTAGCCTCAAAAAGTAGCTGGTTAGCCCATTGATTAAAAAAATAAAGAAAAGCAATGGCTGCGACAGCCTACACTGTCACCAATACAGTGTAGGCTGAGCCTATGACTACCATCCCACAGCAGTTAAACAGAGCAGTCTCTTGAATCAAAAAAAAAAAAAACAGAAAGAGATCTTTTCCTTCTAGTATAATGAAACAGAGAGCAGATCAAAAAAAGAAAGACAGAGAGCAGCGGCGGTGTTTGGGAACTGTTATTTTCAAAGTGTAAAAAAAACTTTTAGCCTCAAAAAGTAGCTGGTTAGCCCATTGATATAAAATAAAAAAAAAAATAAAAAAAAAAAGCAGTGGCTGGGACAGCCTACACTGTCACTGTAGGGTGAGCCTATGACTACCATTCTACAGCAGTTAAATGACTATTTTGTTTCTGTAAATTAATTTTAAAAAAATAGGATTAGGAATAAATTTATCATTTCAAATATATTTTTTAATATAACAATTAATTCAAAAATTTAATTACGATTTAAGTGGAGAGTTGTGAAAGTAGTATGGAGTTTCGAGTTATATGTTTGGTTATGTATTTTAAAAATAATTTCTTAATTGAGTTTTGTTTTATGTGTTTGGTTACGATTTGAGTGTAGAGTTATTTTTAAATTTAAAATTTTTGAATATTTTAAATTATTTAAATTTTTTGAATATTTATTTTAATTTTTTACTTATTAAATTTTTTAGATTATTTAAATATTTATGATTTAAATTTTTTGAATATTTATTTTGAAAAAAAATTATTTCCTTTGTAGTATTTTCAATTAAAAAATTGATTCATTTTATTTTCTGTTATTAATAATTTTTTTAATTAAATTTTAAAAAGAGTTTGGTTACGAGTGTTGAACATAATTTTCAATAGGGTGAAAGTAGTGTGTTTTGTTATGAGTTATAATAATTTGAATTAAGTTTTGAAAATTCTTTCCTTTCAAAACTTATAACCAAACAAATTTTCTTACTTCAGATGTCAAATCAAATTTTCAAAACTCAATTCAACATTCTATTCAAAAATCATAACGAAACAAATTTTCTACACTCAAATCATAATTTCACAACTCACAAACTCAAAATACAACTCATACTCTCAAATCATATTTACAAAACTCTATCAAACGTAACCTTAATTTTTTAAAAAATATACCTTATTTAGATATATCCAAAAAATAAAAAATTTGTGAAAAAATATTTTAAAAAATTAATAAATACAAAAAAATACGAAAAATATAGAATTCTTGTATTTTTTATTTTTTATGTTTTTTTTTTTTTATATTTTTGGTATTTTGTGAATTTTCTAAAAAAAAAAATTCACAAAAATTATATTTTTTATGTATATTTATGTTGAGTGTGTCGAAAAATTATAAAAACTAGGGAAAATCGGTCTAAGGTCTCTATCCAACTTTTAGTAATGGATTAGGTCCACAATATGTTCTTTTGTAGTCTAAGGTCCCTCACCCCATCCCCTCTCCATCCACGTTGTCCTGAGCTTGATCACCGCTGGCTCCAAATCCCCAACCCTCGTCTCTCTCTATCTCTCTCTCTCTAAACTTCTCAATTCTCAGATCTGTCCAGATCAACTCTTGTTCCTCACCCGACTTCATTCTCCCGGAGTAAAACCAGCACCAGCGACTCAACCACTGCCAACGTCATAACCTGGAACAACCCAACAGACCCCATGCCCCAGCAGTCATACCCCCCCGGGAATCTGCGGCAGATTCAGATTTTTGTGGAGATTTTCTAGGGTTTTTGTAGGTGTTGAAATCCTGTTCGTTGTTTGTAGGTGTTGAAATCTTGTACGAGTTGAAATCATGTTCGTTGTTTGTAGATGTTGATCGATCGTGTAGGAGTTGAAATCTGGTTCATTGTGTTTGATTTGATTTCATGTGGAGTTGAATTAGATAAGTTTTCAATTTTTGATTTGATTTGATCGTTTGATCGTGTAGGTGTTGAATTAGGTTTTTGTTTTTTGTTTTGATCAATGTGAGAGAGACGAACTCAGTGTAGTTGTTTTTTATTTTTGAAGTTAATTTTTCATTATCTGTTATTGATGAATTTTTGATGGAGTTGATTTTGATTTTTGGAGTTGCTTTTTCATTCTCTGTCAACATGTTTATGAGTTGCTTTTTGGTGCTCTGTTTTTCTGCGTTTTTGTGCTCTATTTTTTGTTCACTTTGCATTTTTTGTGTAGTGCAGAGAAAATTGCAGGTTTGTTACTATAGAATGAAAACATAAAATTGCAGAGAAAATTGCAGGTTTGTAGTGCAGAGAAAATTGCATTTTTTGTGTAGTGCAGAGAAAATTGCAGATTTTTTGTTCACAGAGACTTTTGGTTTCTTTTTTGGGGTTTGTGGGGTAGTGCAGAGAAAATTATAAGTTTGTTACTATAAAATTGCAGGTTTGTAGTGCAGAGAAAAGTACAGAGAAAATTGTATTTTTTGTGTAGTGCAGAGAAAATTGCAGGTTTTTTGTTCACAAAGACTTTTGGTTTCTTTTTCGGGGTTTGTGGGGTAGTGCAGAGAAAATTGCAGGTTTGTTACTATAAATTTGCAAGTTTGTAGTGCAGAGAAAAGTGCAGAGAAAATTGCATTTTTTGTGTAGTGCAGAGAAAATTGCATGTTTTTTGTTCATAGAGACTTTTGGTTTCTTTTTCGGGGTTTGTGGGGTAGTGCAGAGAAAATTGCAGGTTTGTTACTATAAAATTGCAGGTTTGTAGTGCAGAGAAAAGTGCAGAGAAAATTGCATTTTTTGTGTAGTGCAGAGAAAATTGCAGGTTTTTTGAGGAAATGGAGAAATTACGAAGAAATTTTGAGAAATTACAGAGAAATTTTGAGGAAATGGAGCATTGAACAAAATAAACATGCCAGAGAAATTACGAAGAAACCCAGAGAAATTTCACAAGGAGAGCTTGGAGAAGATGGGTTCGAACCCGAAGTCCTCTTGGTGTGGTTTTGCATTGGAGCTTGGGGCTAGCTTTTAATTTATATATATATAGGTTGCTATTGTTGTTTATTCACTCAATGGAGTGAACTGTTGATAACTTTTACCTTCTTTTCTAACCCAGAGAAATTTATATATATATATACATATATCAACAATCCATTATATATATTGCTTATATTGTTGATAAATATATATAATGGACCAATCCATTATAAATATGTGTTGATAAATATGCAATCCATTATGTATATATATATATATATCTTCTTTTCTAATCCATATATAAGATAAATATGTTGATAACAATCCATTATAACAAAATTTCTCTGGACCAACTGGACCAACAGTTCACTCTATAATTTATATAAATTTCTCTGGACCTATACAAATTATAGAAATCAGCTAAATCAGATAAATAAATATATATATATATAGGTCAGAGAAATTTTGTTTATGATTGGGATTATTCACTCCATTGAGTGAATAAAAATTATTCCAGATCATGTCAAAGCTCAGCTAAAATCAGAGCATTTCTCTGGACCAATCCAGAGAAATTTCAGTTCAAAGAAAAGGAATTTCAGTTCTAACTTATGATGCGACTTTAATATTGATTAAGTTTACTTTCTTTTCTAACCATGCAGCCAGAGAAATTTTGAATTTTTCCAGCCGAGCAAACAACTCCCATTGTGCTTAGATTATCCAGAGGAATTTCGAAGTCCAGAGAAATTTGGTGGACAAATCTGCAAACATCAGAGAAACACTTTCGATTGAAAAATTCAACTGGAAAAAAGCGAAGAACAGATTTGGGTAAGTTGTAGAAATTTTTCCAGATATTACAAACCAGAGAAATTCTCAATTGTTATTTTTAATAAACCAGAGAAATTCTCAATTGTTATTTTTAATAAACCAAAGAAATTCTCAATTAATATTTGAATAACAAGCCAGAGAAATACTCAGATTTTTTCAGAATTTCTCTAGTTCTGGTAAGTTGCCATTGTTATCCCATTCTAATGTTGCTTACATATTACAATGTGGAATTTTTCCAGTTGAATTCAGTTGAACAATGTTGCTTACCTAATGAATCAGAATGATTTGGATGTGAATGAGAAGAAAAGTAAAGAAACTCATCCAGAGAAATTTGGTCCAGAGAAATTTCTCTGGGCTAGAATTTCTCTGACCAATTTTCTCTGCACGGAAATTTCTCTGGACTGAAATTTCTCTGGATCAAATTTCTCTGGACTGAAATTTCTCTGGACTGAAATTTCTTTAGATCAAGGTTGAGGGACCTTAAACATTATGAAAATATTGTTGATGGACCTTAGACATTATGAAAATATTTGGTGTCCTTTATGCTAAAAAATCATAATACTAAGGACCTGAAAAAAAATACCCCTAAAAACTACTAAAAATATTAAAAAATTCAATAAAAAAATGAAAAACAAGAAAGTAAAATTTTCTAAAAATTGTTTTGAAAAACCAAAAACAAATAAAGTGAATGATACAATCCTTAAAACTAGAGATCTAAACGAGAGGAAAAATTTAAAAAGAAAAACAAAGAAATAATATCAAAATATCAATCAATGTGCCTTATATATCACATCAATATCACATCAGTGTATTTGGTTTGAGTTTTGTAAATTAAATTTTATAAAAATTAAATTTTTTTATTTTCATTTTTTTTGTTTTTAGTGAATATTTTTAAAATTTTAAACATTTTTTTTTAGTTTTTTAAATGCACCTTATTTAGATATATCTAAAAAATAAAAAATTTATGAAAAAATATTTTTAAAAATTAATAAATACATAAAAATATAAAAAATATACTGAATTCTTGTATTTTTTTTCTATTTTTGGTGTTTAGTGAATTTTTAAAAAAAAATTTCACAAATTTTTTACTTTTTAGGTATATTTATGTTAGATATGTGTAAAAAGTAAAAAAACTTACTTAAAATATTTTAAAAAATCAGTAAAACAAAAAAACACGAAAAATAATAGAGTAAAATTTTCTGAAAAGTATTTTTTAAAAAAACCTAACCAAGCAAGGTGATTAGAATTTACAAATTAAAACTCTAAAATATATTTCGTTTTCTAAGGTACGTTGCACATCATCTTAAAACACTCACTTCCTATTGGTTCATATTGGGTTCGTTTGAATGATATTGTGTTAAAATAGTTAGTTATAGAATTATTAAATTATATTTATAAAAAAATTATTAAAAATAATTTTTGTATTTAAAAAATATTTAAAACAAATATAATTTTTTTTTTCAAATAATAGGTTGCAATTGAAAAAAAAAATTTCAAGAGGACTCTGCATATCTATACTATTATTAAAAATGAATAATTCACTAGTATCCAAACTTTGGTGACTTCTTCTTATATCACATGTTCTCATTTTCGTATTTAATATATATATATACATAATAAAATTAGATAGTTAACAAAAAGACGATTTGAATTTTAAACCTTTAAATTAATAAACAATACTTTTAACACTTATATATCATATCATAGATAATAAAAATTTGATTTGATTTGATTTTTATTTATTTTAATTGTACACATATTACATGTGTCAATAGCTAATCATATAATAATTTAACTATAATTTTATAAAATTTTGATACCATATACATACTCAATATAATACATATCACGTCAAATAGTATATAATAAATATAATATTAATTTATTATAATATTAATTTTTGTTTTGTTATATATTATTTTTTGGGTTATAATATTATAATATTAATTGATATTATATACATGTGCCTATTTTGAGAAGTGGGTTAAAAATCAATTTCTAACTTTTAATCTCACGAAAGAATCAAAAAATTATTTTTAACCATTTTCTCAAAATATCCCATACTCTATTAACGTCTTTCACCATGGAGTGGTGGGCAAATCTTTTCCCTTGTGATATATATAAAAGCGAGCAATCTTATAATACATATCACGTCAAATAGTATATAATAAGGGTTGATTTGGGGTGTCCTAAAAAAGTGTATTTTTTGTCTTTTTACGAAAAGATGTGCAGAAAAATAGAGAAGTGGTGTGATGGAAAAAAGATAAAAAGATGGATTATATAGGTTATGCCAAACCTAGCCTAAATGTAATATTAATTGATACCATATAGAGCAGATCTTTTCCTTATAGTATAATGAGGCAGAGCAGTGGCCTGCGACTACAGATTATTTCTCAAAGTATGAAAGAAAACTTTAGCCTCAAAAAGTAGCTGGTTAGCCCATTGATTAAAAAAATAAATAAAAGCAATGGCTGCGACAACCTACACTGTCACCAATACAGTGTAAGCTGAGCCTATGACTACCATCCCACAGCAGTTAAACAGAGCAGTCTCTTGAATCAAAAAAAAAAAAAAAACAGAAAGAGATCTTTTCCTTCTAGTATAATGAAACAGAGAGCAGATCAAAAAAAGAAAGACAGAGAGCAGCGGCGGTGTTTGGGAACTGTTATTTTCAAAGTGTAAAAAAAACTTTTAGCCTCAAAAAGTAGCTGGTTAGCCCATTGATATAAAATAAAAAAAAATAAAAAAAAAAGAAAAGCAGTGGCTGGGACAGCCTACACTGTCACTGTAGGGTGAGCCTATGACTACCATTCTACAGCAGTTAAATGACTATTTTGTTTCTGTAAATTAATTTTAAAAAAATAGGATTAGGAATAAATTTATCATTTCAAATATATTTTTTAATATAACAATTAATTCAAAAATTTAATTACGATTTGAGTGGAGAGTTGTGAAAGTAGTATGGAGTTTCGAGTTATACGTTTGGTTATGTATTTTAAAAATAATTTCTTAATTGAGTTTTGTTTTATGTGTTTGGTTACGATTTGAGTGTAGAGTTATTTTTAAATTTAAAATTTTTGAATATTTTAAATTATTTAAATTTTTACTATTTAAATTTTTTGAATATTTATTTTAATTTTTTACTTATTAAATTTTTTAGATTATTTAAATATTTATGATTTAAATTTTTTAAATATTTATTTTGAAAAAAAATTATTTCCTTTGTAGTATTTTCAATTAAAAAATTGATTAATTTTATTTTCTGTTATTAATAAATTTTTTTAATTAAATTTTAAAAAGAGTTTGGTTACGAGTGTTGAACATAATTTTCAATAGGGTGAAAGTAGTGTGTTTTGTTATGAGTTATAATAATTTGAATTAAGTTTTGAAAATTCTTTCCTTTCAAAACTTATAACCAAATAAATTTTCTTACTTCAGATGTCAAATCAAATTTTCAAAACTCAATTCAACATTCTATTCAAAAATCATAACGAAACAAATTTTCTACACTCAAATCATAATTCCACAACTCACAAACTCAAAATACAACTCATACTCTCAAATCATATTTATAAAACTCTATCAAACGTAACCTTAATTTTTTTAAAAATATACCTTATTTAGATATATCCAAAAAATAAAAAATTTGTGAAAAAATATTTAAAAAAATTAATAAATACAAAAAAAATACGAAAAATATAGAATTCTTGTATTTTTTATTTTTTATGTTTTTTTTTATATTTTTGGTATTTTGTGAATTTTCTAAAAAAAAAATTCACAAAAATTATATTTTTTATGTATATTTATGTTAAGTGTGTCAAAAAATTATAAAAACTACTAAAAATATTAAAAAATTCAATAAAAAAATGAAAAACAAGAAAGTAAAATTTTCTAAAAATTGTTTTGAAAAACCAAAAACAAATAAAGTGAATGATACAATCCTTAAAACTAGAGATCTAAACGAGAGGAAAAATTTAAAAAGAAAAACAAAGAAATAATATCAAAATATCAATCAATGTGCCTTATATATCACATCAATATCACATCAGTGTATTTGGTTTGAGTTTTGTAAATTAAATTTTATAAAAATTAAATTTTTTTATTTTCATTTTTTTTGTTTTTAGTGAATATTTTTAAAATTTTAAACATTTTTTTTTAGTTTTTTAAATGCACCTTATTTAGATATATCTAAAAAATAAAAAAAAAATTTATGAAAACTTTAGCCTGTGACTACAGATTATTTCTCAAAGTGTGAAAGAAAACTTTAGCCTCAAAAAGTAGCTGCTAGCCCATTGATTAAAAAAATAAATAAAAGCAATGGCTGCGACAGCCTACACTGTCACCAATACAGTGTAGGCTGAGCCTATGACTACCATCCCACAGCAGTTAAACAGAGCAGTCTCTTGAATCAAAAAAAAAAAAAAAACAGAAAGAGATCTTTTCCTTCTAGTATAATGAAACAGAGAGCAGATCAAAAAAAAAAAGACAGAGAGCAGCGGCTGTGTTTGGGAACTGTTATTTTAGTCTCAAAGTGTAAAAAAAACTTTTAGCCTCAAAAAGTAGCTGGTTAGCCCATTGATTTAAAATAAAAAAATAAAATAAAAATAAAAGCAGTGGCTGGGACAACCTACACTGTCACTGTAGGGTGAGCCTGTGACTACCATTCTACAGCAGTTAAATGACTATTTTGTTTCTGTAAATTAATTTTTAAAAAATAGGATTAGGAATAAATTTATCGTTTCAAATATATTTTTTAATATAACAATTAATTCAAAAATTATCTAACTTTTAAAACACAAAAATTAAAGTAGTCAAATTTTTTTTTTTTTTTTAAATAATCACTTTCTGAACACTCATATTGTCTGTGAGACTCTCTTTATATAAATATACAATCCCGGTTGGCAGCTCGAAAGAGTGTGGGTCGAATGGGTCGAAAGGGCAAAACGACGTCGTTTTGCCCTTTGTGTTTTGTTTTTTTTTTTTCTGCAGAGGGAAGAAGAAGACGATGGGAGGAAAAAGGAGGGGGAGGGGGAGGGGGAGGGGAGGGGAGGGGAGGAAGAGAAGGAGGGGGAGGGGGAGGGGAGGGGAGGAAGAGAAGGAGGGGGCCAACAAATTCGGGGTGAGGCAGGGGCCGAGGCGGGGCGGCGAGACAGGCGGCGGGGCGGCGAGACAGACGGAGCTGCGACGAGGCAGAGGAGAAGCTGCGACGAGGACGGCGAGGCGACGATCGGCGGCTGGGCGACGATCGGCGAGCTGTGACGAACGTCCGAGGCCTCCGCCGTCGTCCTCCTCTCTCCCTCTCTTCTCTGCTCTCCCCCTCTTCTCTTTCTCTCTCTCTCTTCTCTTTCGGGCCATTCGACCCTCGTGGTTTCGAGCTACCACCCAATTTTCTAATATTTGCTGCCCTCCAAACTCTGCATCTTCTGACTCGTCTAGCCAGTCAATCTTCAAACAACGTTCCACGTGACCCCTCTTGGGAACAGCTATAGTACGCAAATCTGATTTTGAGATACCATATGTGAAATTAATTATTAGCCATTAGATGTCCTCTTTCAATCTGAGCCACCCATTCAAAACCTTTATAACCGACTATAGTCTGTAAAAAATCAAACGTAATTAATTTGAAAACTACGGTCACTACACGTGGTAATTATAATGCTTCTACTTTTTATTTAAGTAAAGATAAGTTAATTTATGTAATAATACTAAGTTTTGGAAGGAAAAAAACAGTGGTGATTAATTGATTTTTTTTTTTTAATTATTTGATTCATATAAGATATTATAATGAACTCTAATGAATTATAATCATAATAATGAAAATTAAATACAAAGTTCAATTAATGCACGGAGAATAAGAAGAAATTCAAACTACTTATTTCCTATTGAGGTGTAGGAATTTTGACCAATCAAACTATCGCGATTTATTTGAATTACTGATCTCGCAAGGTGTGTCTAATTAATTGAAAAAATCAACCATTACGCTTTCAATTATATAGCACCTTATTCCAAATTAACTTCAATTTAATCAAATTAATTTCAAAATAATTATTTTATTATTTTAATTAAATCAAACAATAAAAGTTAATTGTCTAGCCATTATAATTAAATCAACGGGTATACTAATAAATCTTATATCCATGACTCATGAATCATTTAATTCTATAAATATTTTTATAGACTTATAAGATTAAAATCCTTCAAATGAAACATACCCACATTTGGAAACATAATAAGACAATAAAACTAAATCAATTGAACCAAATTCATGAGACTTTTTTTTGATATATGATTTTACTTGTCATTCATTTTTGTTTTATTGAACCAAATCAACCATTCGTCTACTAAATATGATTTTACTTGTCATTCAAAAAAAAATTTGGTGCAAAAAATAGATATGTAAATAGGTTACTCCATATACTTGTCAAAGAATAATGCCTCTTAGCACTCCACAACACATCTATAAGAGTATAAGAAAATTAATTAGATGAGACATGCAACACATCAAACTTGACTCATCACATAAACAACAATTAGACTCTACTCACTACTTTATCAAACTTGACTTATTACTTAAATAATACTTACTTAATGGGACTCTATTTACTATTTTAGGCTCATTTTGGCAACATTGGTAAAAAGTCAGTTTTTCGACTTTCTAGTTTTTTTAACAAAAAAAAACAAACTTTTTACCAACTTTTCAAAGCACTTTTTAGTAGACTTGATTAATCAATCATTTAAACTAAACTTAAGACTGTACTTACTATTTCATCAAACTTGATTTTTTTTTTTTTTCTTACCACTTAAATCTCATAATTTTTCTTTTAACTCGGTGAAATGTTGCTCCAACAAAACATTAAAATTTATAAACTCAAAATAGCATGGAAAGTTAAAGTAAAAAAAGAGATAGAGACTATAGAGACGTTAGATTCTTACCTAAGGAATTCTAAATTAACAACAATCTTATCTTCAAATCTTCAAATATTCAAAATTTTTAAAAATAGACATAAAATTTTGTTCATGAAATCCTCAAATAAATTTTAAATTTTCCTATATTTTATTAATTATATTTCTTTATTAATTGCATTTATTATTTTCAAGTATGGTAAATGAAAAGGAAAATAGGTTTTATTTTTTGCCGTTAAGTAGATAAATAAAAAAATAATAATATTTCATAAAATGTAATAAATTATAATAAAATATATAAAATTCACATTTATTTTGTATATTTTTTTCTTACATTCTATTTTTTAAATTTTATATTTATTTTAGAGGTTTTGAAAATATATTATAACTTAATTTTTTAAATTTATCTATCACCTGAATAACATAGCAGGTTAGTGTATTTTATTAATAATTTAGTAATAAGTATAGTTATTAAAAATAGTATGTATAACCATATCAAATAGTAAGTTTACTTAGTTATTACGGTAAGTTGAAAATCAATTTTTAGTTTCAAAATTATTGAAAGCTATCTTATTTTTTAAGAAATTATCTTAGGAGTGGTTTGGGATGATCTAAATAAGTGTATTTTTTGATTTTTTATGAAATATGGGTTGTGTATGAATTGGGTTTGAAGTGATGTGTTAGAGAGGTGATGTGACTTAAATAAGATGAAATGACTCAAATAGGATAATAACTTTTGACTTTTTAACTTTTTTAGATCATGCCAAATAAGACCTTAATTTTTTAACCCGATTTTAATTATTACCGTTAGATTTATTTTACTTTAAAATCTAGTAGTCCAAATTTATATGTATAGTACATAAATCACCTTAATATATCATAGAAAACTCCCTTCACTGTGTCGATATCTTCTTCTTCATAAGCTCTGTTCACGTCTAGATTTTTCTATGATACATGAAAGTGGTTTTCGTGTACCATACATAAATAAATTTGGACCATTAGATCTAAAAGTAAAATAAATCTAACCATTGATTGGTAATAATTAAAATCAGGTTAAGAAATCTAGGTAGTTTCGTAAAAAAACAAGGTAGTTTTTAATGGTTTTGAAACCAAAAAGTGGCTTTCAACTTACCACAAAAACTAAATACACTTACTATTTGATATGATTATACTTACTATTTTTAATAACTATACTTACCACTCAATTATTAATAAAATACACTTAACCTGCTATTCAGGTAACAGGTAAACTTAAAAAATTAAGTTATAATAAATTTTCAAAACCTCTAAAATAAATATAAAATTTATAAAATAGAATTTAAGAAAGAAATATACAAAATATATGTGAATTTTAAACATTTTATTATAATTTATTACATTTTATGAAATATGATTTTTTATATATATATTTATTTATCTACTTAATGGCAATAAATGAATTCTAGTTTCCTTTTCATTTACCAAACTTGAAAATAATGAATGCAATTAATAAAGAAATATAATTAACAAAATATAGGAAAATTTAATATTTATTTGAGGATTCCATGAACAAAATTTTATGTTTATTTTTAAAAATTTTGAATAATTGAAGATTTGAAAATAAGATTGCTGTTGATTTGGGACTCCTTGGGTAAGAATCTATCTCTATAGTCTCTATCTCTTTTTTTACTTTAACTTTCCATGATATTTTGAATTTATAAATTTTAATTTTTTTTGGAACAACATTTCACCTAGTTAAAAGAAAAATTATGAGATTTAAGTGGTAAAAAAAAAAAAAAAAGTTTGATGAAATAGTAAATGCAGTCTTAAATTTAGTTTAAATGATTGATTAATCAAGTCTACTAAAATAGTAAGTAGAGTCCTATTGAGTAGTAAATAGTCTTTAAGTGATGAGTTAAGTTTGATAAAGTAGTAAGTACTGTTTAATTGACGAGTCAAGTTTGATAAAGTAGTAAGCAGAGTCTATTGAGTAGTAAGTGTTATTTAAAAGAGTGGTAAGTCAAGTCTGATAAAGTAATAAGTAGAGTCTCATTGAATAGTAAGTATGGTTTAAATGAGTGATAAGTAAGTCTGATAAAATAGTAAGTATGGTTAAAATGAGTAGTTTCCAACTTTCTACAACAACTAAACATACTTACTACTTGATATGATTGTACTTACTATTCCACATAACTACACTTATCATTCAAACATTAATAAAATGCACCTAACCTCTAAAATAAATATAAAATTTATAAAACAGAATGTAGACAAAAAAAAATGTACAAAATAAATATGAAATTTATAAATTTTATTATAATTTTTTACATTTTATGGAATATGATATTTTTATTTATAGACTTAATGACAATGGATGACAATAAATGAAACCTAGTATCCTTTTTATCTACCACAATAAATGCAATTAATGAGAAATATGATTAACAAAATATAGGAAAATTTCAAATTCATTTGAGGATTTCATAAACAAAATTTGATGTTCATTTCTAAAACTTTTGAAAATTTTAAGATAGAATTGTTGTTCATTTAGAACTCCTTAGGTAAGTCTTTCTCTTTTTACTTTCACTTTTTACTTTCACTTCCATTATATTTTGAATTTATAAATTTTTATGTTTTGTTAGAACAACATTTTACCTAGGTAAAAGAAAATTTATGAGATTCAAGTGGTAAGAAAAAATAATCAAGTTTGATGAAATAGTAAATGAAATCTTAAGTTTAGTTTAAATGATTGATAAGTCACGTCTAATAAAGTAGTAAGTAGAGTCTCATTGAGTAGTAAGTATCGTTTAAATGAGTGATAAGTCATGTTTGATAAAGTAGTAAGTACAGTCTCATTGAGTAGTAAGTGTGGCTTAAATGAGTGGTAAGTCAAGTCTGATAAAGTAGTAAGGAGAGTCTCATTGAGTAGTAAGTGTGATTCAAACGAGTGATAAGTCAAGTTTGATGAAATAGTAAGTACAACCTCATTGACTAGTAAGCGTGGTTTAAATGGTTGATAAGTCAAGTTTGATAAAGTAGTAAGTAGAGTCTCATTGAGTAGAAGTGTGATTCTAGTAAAGCAATAAGTATAGCCTCATTAAGTAGTAAGTGTGGTTTAAATAAGTGTTAAGTCAAGTCTAATAAAATAATAAGTACAACCTCATTGACTAGTAAGTGTGGTTTAAATGACTGATAAGTCAAGTTTGATAAAGTAGTAAGTAGAGTCTCATTGAGTAGTAAATGCAAGGTTTTAAAAAGCGACCGCAACCGTTACGTAACGCCGTTACGTAACGGTTTTGATGGTTACCGCCACCCGTTATGGCCGCTTTTGCAGTGTGATTGAGATTCACAGGTGTGTCGCGCCGTAGCGGTCGTAACGGTGCCGTAACAGCCGTAACGGCCTGTTACGCACCGTTACGTAACGGTTCTGAACTGTTTCTTTTGAAAAAACGCACAAAAAAAAGCTAAAAATGGGAGAAGAGGGAAGATAAAGAGAGAAGATGGAGGAGTAAGAGAAAGAGAGAGAGAGAGAAGAGGGAAGATGAAGAACATGTTATTGATTTGTTGAAATTGTAAGACCTATGCTATTTTTTTCAGCTGCCATCACTCAACCATTTTGTTTGTGTGCGTCTATCTATATATTGTTTGATAATAATAATAATAATAATAATAATAATAATAAGTGTGGTCATTATCTATTTGGCTTGGTTAATATATATATATATATTTAGGCTCTCATTTATTCTCTTACTTTTGTCATTATTTATCTTATATATAATAGTTAGTGACTGCTTTTTTGTATAATATAAAGTCATTAATTATTAAAATAAAATGTAAAAAACTCAGTTTATAGTGATTTAAAAATATGAAATATATTGGATCATACTTAAAAATTTACAAAAATTGATCAATATTTATTTTAAACCCAATAAATATGATCATGGAAAAAAAGTATGTGTATCGGTAAGTTTTTTTAAAATTGTACGGAAAATAAAAAAATTCACGGTTCCGGTTACCGCAACAGTTGCGCTACGGCCTTTACACCGCGCAATCGCAACCGCACCACCGCCACAGTTACAGCGACCGCAACCGCTTTTCAGAACCTTGAGTAAATGTGATTCTGATAAAGCAGTAAATACAATCTCATTGAATAATAAGTGTGGTTTAAATGAGTGTTAAGTCAAGTCTGATAAAATAGTAAGTAGAGTCTTATTGAGTAGTAAGTGTTGTTTAAATGACTGATAAGTCAAGTTTGATAAAGTAGTAAGTAGAGTCTCATTGAATAGTAAGTGCGATTCAAATGAGTGGTAAGTTAAGTCTGATAAAGTAGTAAGTACAGTCTTATTGAGTAGTAAGTGTGGTTTAAATGAGTTTAATTACCATTTAAAAACACAACACTTACCATTCCTTCTCATTCTACTTGCAACTCTTTGTGACTCAACTTACCACTTGCCATCCATTTTACCACCTAGTATTAAGTGAAACCAAAATTGAGTAGTAAGAGTGAAGTGTAATGAAGTAATAAGTGTAAACTCATTGAGTAGTAAATGGAGTTTAGTGAAATAGTAAGTGGAAACCATTTTGATTAAGTAATGGAAACTCATTAGGTGGTGTCTATTTAAATAGTAAGTCATTTTGATTAAGTAGTAAGTGAAGTTTGATTGAATAGTAAGTTGAGTCTCTCATTGAATAGTAAATAAAGTTTAATTGAGTAGTAAGTCTAGTCTAATAAAATAGTAACTGAAGTCTACCTGAATAGTAAGTGTAATTTAATTGAGTAATAAGTGGAGTTTTAATTGAGCATTAAGTCAAGTCTAATTTAATGATAAGTCAAGTCTAATCCTGGACCCTTAGCTAGATAGAAATTTGTTTTTCTCTCATGAAGACTTGTACGTAGAGGTTTTCTTTAGAGACTGGCTTCTCTCTAGTCCTCCATCGGACTGGAGAGGTATTGTCTAGCCCAATAGACTAGTTTTCTTTGCATTATTTATTAATAAAATATAATTCTTCTAGTATTTTAGTAAATATAGTAAGTGAAATTTAAAAAAGTAGTAAGTGAAATCTCGTTGACTAGTAAGTATGATTTAATAAAATGGTAAGCAAAGAATAATGAAATAGTAAATAAAATAAGTATGATTTAATAAAAATGGTAAGCAAAGAATAATAAAATAGTAAATAAAATCTATTTGAGTAATAATAAGTGAGGTTTATTTGAGTGGTAGTCAAGTCTAATGTTTTATTGAGAAGTAAGTAAAATCTCGTAATAAGTCAAGTTTAATGGAATAAATCAAATATCATTCAGTAGTCAGGAGTTGTTTGGAATATCCTAAATAAGTGTACTTTTTGACTTTTTGACTAAAAAGTAGAGAAAAAAAAGATGATGGTTTGAGATAACTTTTTGACTTTTTACAAAAAAATGTGTATTAAAATATTGTATAAAATTGTAAAATTACAAAATTACCCTCGTTGACGCAAGCAGCAATACTGCACTGCATAGTTTCTGTCTCTTTTCAATTTTTTTTTTTAGGGAAATATGCGGCTACAAGTGTGTCACGTTTTCAATTGACTTCGGATGTATGGCTGCACAGTTTTGTGCAGCACTATTTTGCTTTTTTTGTTTTTGTTTTTTTTTTTTTTTTTCTTTCAATTGACAGATTTCCAACCAAAAAAAGAGGTAAATAGTATGAACTTTTTTATTTTTTTAGTGACTTTTTGGCTTTTTAAATTTTTTTGGTGATGCCAAACCAGCCTTAAGTGTAGTTTTATTGAATAGTAAATCAATTTTGATAGAGTAGTAAGTTGTATATCATTTATAATTAGAAAAATGTTTGGGATTCTCTTTTTTTGGAGACCCCCACGATCATCTTTAGATTTCAACCATCGATGTATGTCTTAGACCCACTCATGTATTACATCATAAATGATTGAGATCCAAAGGGAATTATGAGATTTTCAAAAAAAAGGTCTCAATCATTGTTGTTATAATTATCACTTAATGTATACAAATCACTTTAAAAACAATGGATTTAATATATTTTTAATTTTTATAATCTGATTTAAATTTTACTTTAATTATTATTGTTTGAAATTCAATTTATCCAATCATAAGAAAAAAGGAAACACATATCAACAGAATCAGTTTTCCATCTCCTACAAATATTTTTAAATTGAAATTTCGAAGTGTTTTGGGAAGTTGGTAAAAAATTGATTTTTTGGCTTTTTAGCTTTTTTTTATGGCTTTTTTGGCAAAAAACTGACTTCTTTTGGATAAAAAAATTGACTTTTTTGATTAAAAAAATTAAAAAGTCAAAAATTTGACTTTTTTAGCTTGTTGCCAAATTGAGCCTATGTATGGATGTTGAAGGCTTTTAATGCCTCCTTTTGCATTCATCTTCCCCACCATTTTTGTAGGTTTGCAACCCTTATTTGTTTCCGAGTGGCTAATGCCATATATCATCAGTACAAGCAAAAGGTAATAAATCATTGTAACTCATAAACCCCAACAATCCACTAAACCAAAGAGTTAATTTATTTATTTTTATACCAAATAATCTAAATAAAACAACTAAAAAAAACCCACACAGATTCTATGAAAACACAGCCTTAAATTACAATGACAATCCACTAAAAGAGAGAAAATTAAGAAAAAATAAAATAGATTGATTTCCTCCTACTTTCTCATCAACTAAAAAAAATATTCATGAAAAACAGAGATGAAACTAAAATGATAAGGAGAAAGAAATCCTCTAGCCGGAATGCGAAACACCGCCTTAAGACAGGAGAGGAAAGGAGAGAGAAAAGAATGAGATTCGTTCATCAGATTGACAGGAGATTTCATTACTTTTCACCAGCTACCTGTTGTTTTATCTGTTGTGACTTGTTTACATTGGATGGACTAGATTGCATAGCACAATCCAACGGCTGGAAAAAAAATTTAGGTATGGTACCTGTAGACACCCCATTTTTGACCGACCTTAAGACTCAGACATCACCGGTTGAGCGCTCGGTGATGTTGCATACTGTGCTTGTTCAGAAGTCTCAGAGTCGCGGCCGCGCGCCCTGCCTCCGGACCTCCGAACCATCTTCTCTACCTTGTCTCGGTTTGCGAACCAGGCTCGGTTTTCTCTGTTTTCTTTCCTAAGGGAAGGGAGTGGTCCCGCAGATTATCTCCCGGTGGCCGTGAGCTACTTTTCGTGGCCGAAGGCCATTTTGCCCATTTCGGAGCCCGGTTCCCGGTTTTCGGAGCCGTTAGGCCGTGTGCCTCGGCTCGAGACCGCCCAACCATCTCCGAGTTCTCCGGTTTTTGGCGGAGACCTCTGTTTTACTGTTCCGAGGAACACTGGGGCCCCTGATGCCCACTTTGCAGCCGAACACCACTCCCGGTGCCCGGCGACCCATTTTCGGGACCCCAAACTGCGTGATTTGGGCCCCGAGCATTCATTTTGCATCAGCCTTCTCCGGTTTTTGGCGGAGACCTCTGTTTTAATGTTCCGAGGAACACTGGGGCCCCTGATGCCCACTTCGTGGTCGTGTGCCACTTCCGGTACCTGTAGCCCATTTTCGGGACCCCGAACTGCGTGATTTGGGCCCCGAGCATTCATTTTGCATCAGCCTTCTCCGATTTTTGGCAGGTACCTCTGTTTTGTCATTCCGAGGGACACTGGGGTCGCAGATACCCACTTCGCTGCTGAACACCACTTCCGGCATCAGATGCTCATTTTCGGGATCCCGAATTGCTCGGTTTTGGCCCCGAGCATTCATTTCTCATTTGTTTTTGTTCAAACTTGGCAAGTACCTCTGTTTCAACACCAGGAAGATCACTGGGGGGTGAGAAGCCAGCAATTATCCCAGATAACCAGTTTCGCTCCTCCGGAGCCCGTTTTTCTCACTTCCGGGCCAATGTTGAACACCCTGGGGGTATTTTCTTCCAACCAAAGCTACATATCTGTGATGAGGGCATCTAGGAGGACCCTAAGGGTTGGTGGTCGGCCAGAAATTCATGGTTTCATTTTTGGGCCTCTCCTTCAAGCTCTATGTTGTGGCTCCTGCTTCAGTGTTGCCAATTTCCGACCTTGGAACCTTGTTCTACACATCTTGGAGGACACTTTGGCATAGTGGTCGGCCAGAAATTGTTGACTTCATTTTTGGACCTCTCCTTCAAGCTCTATGTTGTGGCTCCTGCTTCAGAGTTGCCAGATTTCAACCATGGGGCCTTGTTCTACACACCTTGGAGGACACTTTGGTATGGTGGTCGGCCAGAGATTTTACTGTTCATTTTTTGGGGGTGGCCGGCCGGCCATGGTGAGTGGCTGGCCGACCAGGTGGGGTGGCCGGCCGGCCACCTCCCACAAATTTACCTGGCCGGCCAGCTTCCTGCTTTCCAGCCTGTCCCAGCTGTCCGGATATCTTTCAGCATATCCCGGGGCATCCGGGGGATATTTCGGGAGGGAAAGATTGGGTGCTTTCCCTCCCCTTTTACACCCCATTTCTTGCCTATTTGAAGGGCCCTCCCTCTCCTTCTTCAAGGTTGGAAAATTTGTCTTCAAGAACACTTCTCCAAAAACCTCCATTTCCTTGGCTTAAAACCTCAAAAAAGCTTCTAAGTCCCTAGGTCTTCTCTTCATCAACACCTAGCCTCACCATCCCTACCACCACTCCAGCAGCTAGGAAGTGAATTTCAGAGGTTGAGAAGCTACAAATCAAAGCCAAGAATCAAAGAAAGACAAGTCTTCAAGGGTAAGTCTTCAAAACCAACTTTTAGGGCTTTTTCTTGATTCATTTCTATACTCTAATTGGTTGAGAATTGGGGCTCCGACCCCTACTGCTTTTGTGCTCATTTTGAGCCCCTCTACAACATTGTAGAAGGGCTCAACTTCATTTGGTATTTCTATATACTAGTTCCTTCAATATTCACCAAGTTTGTCACATTTTTGCATGCTAAAATTGACCTATTTGTGTTGGTTTTTAGGGGTCCAACCCCTACTGATTTCTTGCTTGTTTTGAGCCCCTCTACAACATTGTAGAGAGGCTCAATTTCATTTGGCCATTGTGTCTACCACTTCCTTCAAATTCCATCAAGTGTGCCCATTTTTGCATGCAATTTTTGACCTACTTCTATTTGTTTTTGGGACTTCGACCCCTACTGATTTTGGTCTTATTTTGACCCCCTTTACATGTTTCAAGAAGAAAAGTTTGCTGTTTGGTGTATAGTTTGGCATGTCTCTTGTTATAGCCTATTTGGAGCCTATTTTGCATGGATCTTTTAGCATGATTGTGTTCTGATTTTGAGGATGTCATCTTCTGAAATTGTGCTTATTTTTAGCTCATCTTCAATGTTGTAGAAGAAAGTTTGTCCATTTGGGGTTTGCATATGTCACTTGTCTCAATACTCCTCTTTTGGCCACTAACTTTGCATGCTTTGGTTGATCTATCTATACTTGCATTTAGGCCATGTTTATTACTGAAAAAATGCCTTTTTTGGGACTGTCTTGCTACTGTTCTTGCTGTCATGATCATATTTTGCATGTATAGCATGGCTATAGGCCATTTCGGGGCTTAATTTCGCATTTTCGGGATAAATGCATGCTTCGAATGTCATTTCGAATTGTCTCGGGGCTGTTTCCCCCTTTATTTAGGTGCTGAAATTCCATTTCCATGCTTGCATATCATTTCCCATGCCATTTGTATCATTTTTGCATTGCCTCGGTTTGCGTGTCAATGGGCACGCATTTCGAGGCACCTCATTCTTTTCATTCCGGCAGCCTATGTGAGCGTGGCTGAGGCTATCTCATGTTGGCGTAAGCCCAATTTGCATTTTCATGCTTGTATGCCATTGCCTCGGTTTGTGTGCCCGCGGACACGCGTTTCGAGGCAGCTTTGTTTTTATCCGACGGCCTCCTATGTGAGTGAGCTGAGGCTCTCCCATGTTGGTGTAAGCCCATCGTTGCATTTTGTATACCATTTCGTCTCATTTTATCATCGCCTCGGTTTGCGTGCTTGTGGGCGCGCATTTCGAGGCACTTCGGTTTTATCCGATTTTCTCATTTTATCATTGCCTCGGTTCGCGTGCCCGTGTGACACGCATTTCGAGGCACTTCGGTCTTATCCGATTTTCCATCGCGTATCATCGCCTCGATTCGCGTGCCCGTGTGACACGTATTTCGAGGCACTTCGGTTTTATCCGATTTTCTCATTTCATCATTGCCTCGGTTCGCGTGCCCGTGTGACACGTATTTCGAGGCACTTCAGTTTTATCTGATTTTCTCATTTCATCATTGCCTCGGTTTGCGTGCCCGTGTGCGCGCATTTCGAGGCACTTTGTTTTATCCGATTGGCATTGCGTATGTCTCTGCCTCGGTTTGCGTGCCCGCGTGCACGCATTTCGAGGCACTCTGTTTTATCCGTTTGCATTTTATCATTGGCTCGGTTTGCGTGCCAGTGGGCACGCATTTCGAGGCACCTCATTCTTATCATTCCGGCATCCCGTGTGAGTGTGGCTGAGGCCCTCTCATATTGGTGTAAGCCCATCATTGCATTTCGTGCCTTTATGTCATCGCCTCGGTTTGCGTGCCAGTGGGCACGCGTTTCGAGGTATCTCATTTTCATAGCATTGCGCATGCTAGGATTGTATGTTAGTTGCATTTCATGCATATCATGCATATTGCATCGTGTCCGGGATAGGTGTTAGCCCGGGCACGGGAAACGAGGCACGTTTCGTACTCCGAGTGACGGAACGGGTCTCAATTCCCAAGTCACCGACACTCCGGATCACCCATGATGGAGTTAGGTTTTGTTGTAGCATTCATCTGCATTCACCCTATATTGAGCTGTGCAATCCGACTCCTCGGCCATCATGCATCGAGATGCGTGATTGGTGGCACGAGGATCGAGGCATGCATATATTTGTGAAATACATTGCTATGTCCTTTTCCTGCTCTCTGTTGCAGCAAAATGAAGGATCAGCTACTTTTCGGAGTCCGGCACGCATTTCGAGAAAAATTGCAAACAGAGGCGAATTGGGGCATCTCAGTGGATTTCCGCGCCAAGCAGCCCAGCATACATCATCCATCAGAAGCAAGGCAGTCCCTGGCTTGCATGCCAGTTTTACTTCTCTGTAATTAATTTGTCTAATTAATTAGAAATTTGTATATTATTTCGGACTGTATATTCGGACTGTCTATTCTTTCATTTGGGACTGTATTATTATTTATTCGGACCCTCTGCGCGAGGGCATAATTGTAATAAGTGTGGGTGAGTGTGATGTATGTCTTCCAACCCCATTTCTTTCTCCCTTTTATTTACCCGCTTTGGATGGTTAGATATAGGGCATATTTCAATTAGCATACAGTATGACAGCATGTTTGCATCATTCATCTGTTTGCATGCACCGGGCTCGGCGCATCATACAAACTGCATTGTATTTCAATTACAAGATGAATACATGTTGGTTGTTGCATTTCACATGCCATGTTTAGAATAGCCGAGCCTGCCATCTTAGTTGCATCTTGCATGTGTTGCATTAGGCAAATCTGTATATTTTAGGATCATGCATGATTTCTAATTAGCTTCTTGTTTTGGCTTGGAGTACTCGGTGAGTTTTTATGCTTTAGCATCCTTGCATGCGTGTAAGTGTTGCCATGTTAGCATGCTTGCCATGAGGCTATTTGCTTATGTGATATAACTGCCTTGAATGCCTGTGGGTGGAGGTTGAGTTATCCGGACTGGGACAAATCATTGACTGTTTGTTTTAAGCCCACTAGATAGTGGCAAAATCATTGTTTTACTAAGCCCACCTGAGGGTGGCAAATCACATCTTAAGCCTACCTGCGGGTAGCAAACCATTTTCAAACAAACAAACATGAAATGTTTTGTTCCATTCAGACGACCCAGTCTATACTTATTTGCTGCGAGCATCACATAGTAACCTAGGCTAATAACCGGAATAAGAATTCACAATGTTTTCAAAAACTGATATCATGGTTAGTAGAGGCCGGTCTTTGACCGGGCGAGAGGGGTGCTCACGATGTGACCTTCCCTAATCGTACCCAAGTTCCCGAGCCGAGGCAACTTGGTGATGACGGACACGTGGCCTTTGGCACCGAGTCAGGGTTTCCTAAATTTCCCATTTTAAAATATTTAGGTGGCGACTCTGTTATCTGGCAAAGCAGTCCATGTTTGGCACTTCTTTCAAAAATCTGTTTTTCTCAAAAACAATTTGCCGGATTTGGACTCTTTGGTTCGAGATTGGAACCGCAACAAAATCGAGTCCGAACTGTAGCGAGGTCCCTCGCAAGCTTGTTACAGTTTCTGGCGACTCCGCTGGGGATTTAGAGAGCTTGACTCGAACTCATGATATCTGGTTTTGACTACACTTGTGTGTTTCTTTGCATTGCATTTGCATTGGTGCGCCTAGGACACCGTGTTTGCCATATGCCATTCCCGAACGATTTGCCGGAGGCTTGTCTTGTCAAGTCATGTCCGTAAGGCTGATCGGCTCTGGGCTCTGACAGCATGGGAACACAAACCCCGGTTTTACCGGGGCACCCTTTTTGACCATTCGACCTAGTGCATATTCGGATCCATAGTGACCATTCCAAACTAGGACAGGTTGCTTACCCGTTTATAGGTTGTTTGAAGCCGCTGCGTGCGTAGTGAACCCCTAGTTCCTGACGAAATAGGACAGGGAAACCCTACCCCAACATAGGGGTGTTTTGGCTCTCACTTATCTGTTATGTGCTTGTTAGAGTGCGTCTCTACAGGGAATGCATGTATCAGTTTATGAGTGTTGGGCATCAGGCCTAGCGGGCATCAGCATCAGTATTTGCTGGAATCAGTTCTACCTGAGGGTATCAGTTTACAGGCAGAATTTTGGGGGCAGAATTCAGTAGAGGGCACACTCATTCAACTATGCTCGTATCTGTTCAGATGAAATCAGGCTGAGATGCTGTCTGTTTTCTCTTTTGCTAGGTAGTCTGGGAACCATAGCTTCAGAAGGGTCTGATATACCCCGGGTACTCTGGACCTGTGTTATTATGTGATCAGGGGATGAACCACTTGTCGTCGGTGCTCAGTTTACTTCCGATGTGATAGATGGCACGCACTATTTGAGCATTTGCAAATGCTGTTTATCCTACCTTTTGACTTGGGCATTGAGTCTGTCTTGTTGTATCGAGTCAGCCCTGTTGAGTCTGTCTTGTTATATCGAGTCAGCCCTGTTGAGTCTGTCTTGTTGTATCAGGTCAGTCCTGCCGAGTCTGTCTCGTTGTATCAGGTCAGTCCTGCCGAGTCTGTCTCGTTATATCGAGTCGGTCCTGTTGAGTCAGTCTTGTTGTTTCGAGTCTGTCTCGTTGTGTCAGAGTCGGGTGATTTCGGGGGTGTTACCTCGGACATCACTTGCCTTTTCTTGTGTTTGTCTTTTCTTTTTCTTTTGAGTCTGTTTCTGCCGTGGAGCCAGTTACACCAACAGATCTGAATGAAACAGCAGTGATTTCCACGCTCTCGCATTTGCTTCTGCCGTGTGCTAGTTGTGCCAGGATTTGAATGAAATGGCAGTGCATCCCACCTGCTCTCTTGTGCCTTGAAGTCATTGTAATGACCTAAGTTTTTCAAAACTTTTTGAACACTATGGTGAAAACAAAGAGGGAGGAATTCCTCGGGATTTGCAAAACTTTGATCAAATTGAGAGAAAGAGAGGCGTGCTAAGCCTTTAATAAATGAGATCATGCTTGTTAATGTGAGTTACTGAGAAGGACCCTAGCTTTGATCCAGACTGGTTTCACACTATCTTCAGCGCGAGCGATTTGTCGCTTTCTTAAAAATTTTCAAAACAAAATGTTTTGTGCGGTCCTGCGAAGACCTGTGTGGAATCGCTCTTGAGATTATGCAGCTTAGGATCGCTCTCAGCCTCGAGACTCAACCCCTTTGCTTCTAAACCTTGAACTTGAATTCAGAAGGTTCAACGGTCAACCACAATGTGAGGCCTGTGTGGCCAGATTTGAAGCAGCCCTCGAACAAGAGGCACCAAAGTCAGATCAAGAAGATCAGAAATCGTCAAAAGAAGCTTGCAGAGCTAGATCAGAAGCACCCCTCGAACTAGGGGCAAAAATATCCGATGTGCTCGGAGAGCCAAAGGTGGATCTTTCTGCAAGTCAATACAACAGCCACTCTCCTGGATACAGAGGGCTTCAATCTCAAAACCATTTGGCATGGACTTGTTACACTTTTACCCTTTGAGAGGCTCGCTGGGCCGAAAACCCGGAAGGGCGACCCAGGCAAAAGTTAGAGCAAAGAAAAGAATGAAAAAAGAAAAAAGAAAAAAAAAAATGCAAAGATACAAAATGAAAAGAAAAGAAAAATGCAAAAAAAAAGAAGAAGAAAAGGGAATGAAAAGAATAGAAAAAAAGAAAAGAAAGAAAAACAAAGCTCGCAAGGTCGAAAACCTGCAACAGGCGCCTTGGCAAACAGTTAGAGCATAAAAAGGAGAGGTTAAATACCCGAGTGTACCTTAACCCCGAACTACGTAAGGCTTGATTCCCATCTTTGGGATACGTAGGCAACTTCATTCTGAAGTCCAGCCGTAAAACGATTCAAATTCAATTGTGTCCATGTAATGGTTTTGACCATCCTTGCATTCTCTGTATCCGAGAGTACGGTTGCAATCATCGCTCCGAGAACTGACTACAATGCGCCGCGGTGCCGTTCAGACAAGGGGCAACTTTCCGTTGCCATTCAATGTGCCGCAGTGCCGTTCAAACAAGGGGCAACTTTCCGTTGCCATGCAGCTCCCCTCCGGCAAGGGGCAATTTTCCTCCGGATCTGAGGTTGTGCATCTCGAGAGTGGGTTCTATGCTCGTTGAGCAAGTGGCCGTTTGCAAAAATAGTTTTTGAGAATTTTTACTGAGGTTGACTATTTTCTCGAAAATTGTTCTATCTTTTCCAAAACTGGACCATTTCTGGGACCCAAAAAAGGAAAATTTTCAGTACTCATAGCCTGACTTGCATGATTTCAAATCAAAAATTGAACAAACATGTTAATCTAACTCTCATTTTGGTCAAATTTTTTTTAGAAAGCAAAAACAAAAAATGGTCAAAATGATGACTAAGGGTACAGTTGAGTCAGGTTCTCTGTCTTCTCCCTTTATCAACGCACTTGCCAAAAAGGGCACTCTACCTGCCAGAAGAGGGCACAACTGAAGCTAGAATGGGCTGAAAGCTCTCTCACATCCTCCAAGCAACGAGGTATCAAGCCAAGTGTGAAGCATGAGCTGGAATGGATCAAGATGTTCCACTTCCTCATCTGGACAGATCTTATCACGTCCAAACTCCCCAGCAGGGCATCATCGACCGATGTCAGCTGCAGATTTGCTACACGCCCAGTTGTAGCGCAACCCTTCTATGGGAAGAATTCACTGGCTGTGAGCGGAAGAAAGAGAATCGAGCAGAATGCTAGGGGCCCGAGCCCACAACTTGTTGTTTATCCATCAACCACCTAGGGGAGGGATGAAAAATGAGAGATTTAAGAATAGAGAGATGTGCGATGAGAGAAAAAGTGAGAAAAGTGCTTTTTCAGAAAAACAGAGCTTGAGGGTCGAGTGGTGTGAGAATCACAAATGAGAAAGGGTGGGAAACACTACCCGGTGAAACAGGCTCCCTGTGCACGTCTGAGTGTCGTGTCTTTTTTGTTTTATCTCGATTCTTGTTTTGAGTCGTTTCGAGTGTTACTCGATGTGTCTAGGTTGTGTGCCTTTTATTTTTGTGTTGAGTCGTTTTGCTGTGTTCAGTTGTAGGCTCAATACCCGGTTGAGAATCCTTTTCTCATTTTCAAAAATAAAATCATTTTGTGCTCCGAGTGCCGTGCCGTTCTCCACATTTGTGCAAAACAGAATTTGTTCTTTCAGAAAAACCGCAGGGTTCAACCCAGGTCATGTGAGAACAGTGAAATCAGGACCTATCTGAAGCTATGAGTTTCGGGCTGCAAAGCAAAAGCAAAAGAGGAAAATGTCAGGCATCTGAGTTTTGTTCCTACTTCAGTAAGTTCCGAGACTATGTTCCGTGTGTACCTCTTCAAGTCTTGCCAATGTCCCGAAGTATGAGTGTGCCTCTACCTCGAGCTCAAGATCAAGTCTACTTCAAGCCAGAATGGCAATCAGAAGTGCTCTCCCTGAGTACCATTCCCTGCCAGAGGCATCTTGGCCGTGTTTGCGATGAGTTCCTAGGAGACCAACTGCGACGGTGGAAACTAGAGTTCGAATGGCCGTGGCCTAGAACGCAAAGGTTCGGGATTTCCGAGACTAGAGTCTGGTTTAAATACCCAGAGGCATGTCCTCGGCTTGAAATCTGTATGGCAGCCCCATAGATTGAGATAGCATGTGTATGCGCCTCAGTTCTGGATACTGAACCAACCTAGTCTGTCACCCCGTTGGAGAATAGGAAAGTTGTGAATATGATCAGGAAAACAAGCAGCAGCCGTTGGCTCCTACATCCAGATGTTGTTATTTGTCAGCATTCCAGAGCCTTTGTACTGTGAGTTCAAGGTAAAGTGTTCGAAGAGCACGAGGGGAGATCCCCATCAGAGTAGAGCGGTTCACCGCCACTCACCTCATGAGGTGCTTTCTAAAAGCGCCGCTTTGTCCATTTATTGCTTTCCGTAAGCATCATGCATTGTATTGCATTGTACCTATCAAGTTTCTTTCTCATTTCACTCAGTGTATCAATCACACTTCATTTATTTAGTGTATCAATCACACTCTCATCACACTTTATTGCATTCAGTGTATCAATCACACACTTCATTTCATTTGATGTATCAATCACACACTTTATCACATTTAGTATATCCATCATACTCCTGTTCACTAAGTGCATCTATCCCACTTCGTGTTCACATTTAGTATATCAATCATACTCCTGTTCACTAAGTGCATCTATCCCACTTCGTGTTCACATTTAGTATATCAATCATACTCCTGTTCACTAAGTGCATCTATCCCACTTCGTGTTCACATTTAGTATATCAATCATACTCCTGTTCACTAAGTGCATCTATCCCACTTCGTGTTCACATTTAGTATATCAATCATACTCCTGTTCACTAAGTGCATCTATCCCACTTCGTGTTCACATTTAGTATATCAATCATACTCCTGTTCACTAAGTGCATCTATCCCACTTCGTGTTCACATTTAGTATATCAATCATACTCCTGTTCACTAAGTGCATCTATCACACTTCGTGTTCACATTTAGTATATCAATCATACTCCTGTTCACATAGTGCATCTATCACACTTTGTGTTCACTTTTAGTGTATCAATCACACTCTGTTCACTCAGTGCATCTATCACACCCTGTGTTCGCTTTTAGTGTATCTATCACACAACTTTCGCTTTGTGTATCAATCACACGCTCGCTTTGTGTATCAATCACACACTTTCTCTTTGTGCGTCTATCACACTTTGCTTCATATAGTGTATCCATCACACTCGCGTCACTTTGTGTATCTACCAACACACGTTCGGTTTTTGTATCTATCACATGCTCCCTTTGTATGTCCACCACACACATTTGCTTAGTGTATCCATCACACTCATTTCGCTTTGTGTATCTATCACACACTTACCTAGTGTATCTATCACACTCTCTTCACTTTTGTGTATCCATCACGCATGTTTGTCCACTTAGTGTATCTATCACACTTTGTTCACTTTTGTGTATCTAACGCACATGTTCGTGAGAATTGCATAATTCTCTTACATCCTAACTGCATGAAATGTAGTTGTTGCTTTGCATTCTTGCTTAAAACTGTTGCATCTATTTGTCAATACTTGCTTCATTACAGCTTGCTGCACTTGCATGATCACCTGGCTCTGTGCATATCATTTGCATTTTGCCCTGCCTGCGGGCACGCCTGCGGGCACGCATTCTTTGTTCATCTTGTATGATTGTCTAAGTCTTCGGCCTTGTCAAAAATGGGTCGTCTCTGGGCTTTGACATTCACTCCCGTCATTGTTATGACTTCCGAGTTCTGTCAAAGAGGGGCAACTGTAGACACCCCATTTTTTGACCGACCTTAAGACTCAGACGTCACCGGTTGAGCGCTCGGTGATGTTGCATACTGTGCTTGTTCAGAAGTCTCAGAGTCGCGGCCGCACGCCCTGCCTCCGGACCTCCGAACCATCTTCTCTACCTTGTCTCGGTTTGCGAACCAGGCTCGGTTTTCTCTGTTTTCTTTCCTAAGGGAAGGGAGTGGTCCCGCAGATTATCTCCCGGTGGCCGTGAGCTACTTTTCGTGGCCGTAGGCCATTTTGCCCATTTCGGAGCCCGGTTCCCGGTTTTCGGAGCCGTTAGGCCGTGTGCCTCGGCTCGAGACCGCCCAACCATCTCCGAGTTCTCCGGTTTTTGGCGGAGACCTCTGTTTTACTGTTCCGAGGAACACTGGGGCCCCTGATGCCCACTTTGCAGCCGAACACCACTCCCGGTGCCCGGCGACCCATTTTCGGGACCCCGAACTGCGTGATTTGGGCCCCGAGCATTCATTTTGCATCAGCCTTCTCCGGTTTTTGGCGGAGACCTCTGTTTTAATGTTCCGAGGAACACTGGGGCCCCTGATGCCCACTTCGTGGTCGTGTGCCACTTCCGGTACCTGTAGCCCATTTTCGGGACCCCGAACTGCGTGATTTGGGCCCCGAGCATTCATTTTGCATCAGCCTTCTCCGGTTTTGGCAGGTACCTCTGTTTTGTCATTCCGAGGGACACTGGGGTCGCAGATACCCACTTCGCTGCTGAACACCACTTCCGGCATCAGATGCTCATTTTCGGGATCCCGAATTGCTCGGTTTTGGCCCGAGCATTCATTTCTCATTTGTTTTTTGTTCAAACTTGGCAGGTACCTCTGTTTCAACACCAGGAAGATCACTGGGGGGTGAGAAGCCAGTAATTATCCCAGATAACCAGTTTCGCTCCTCCGGAGCCCGTTTTTCTCACTTCCGGGCCAATGTTGAACACCCTGGGGGTATTTTCTTCAACCAAAGCTACATATCTGTGATGAGGGCATCTAGGAGGACCCTAAGGGTTGGTGGTCGGCCAGAAATTCATGGTTTCATTTTTGGGCCTCTCCTTCAAGCTCTATGTTGTGGCTCCTGCTTCAGTGTTGCCAATTTCCGACCTTGGAACCTTGTTCTACACATCTTGGAGGACACTTTGGCATAGTGGTTCGGCCAGAAATTGTTGACTTCATTTTTGGACCTCTCCTTCAAGCTCTATGTTGTGGCTCCTGCTTCAGAGTTGCCAGATTTCAACCATGGGGCCTTGTTCTACACACCTTGGAGGACACTTTGGTATGGTGGTCGGCCAGAGATTTTACTGTTCATTTTTTGGGGGTGGCCGGCCGGCCATGGTGAGTGGCTGGCCGACCAGGTGGGGTGGCCGGCCGGCCACCTCCCACAAATTTACCTGGCCGGCCAGCTTCCTGCTTTCCAGCCTGTCCCAGCTGTCCGGATATCTTTCAGCATATCCCGGGGCATCCGGGGGATATTTCGGGAGGGAAAGATTGGGTGCTTTCCCTCCCCTTTTACACCCCATTTCTTGCCTATTTGAAGGGCCTCCCTCTCCTTCTTCAAGGTTGGAAAATTTGTCTTCAAGAACACTTCTCCAAAAACCTCCATTTCCTTGGCTTAAAACCTCAAAAAAGCTTCTAAGTCCCTAGGTCTTCTCTTCATCAACACCTAGCCTCACCATCCCTACCACCACTCCAGCAGCTAGGAAGTGAATTTCAGAGGTTGAGAAGCTACAATCAAAGCCAAGAATCAAAGAAAGACAAGTCTTCAAGGGTAAGTCTTCAAAACCAACTTTTAGGGCTTTTTCTTGATTCATTTCTATACTCTAATTGGTTGAGAATTGGGGCTCCGACCCCTACTGCTTTTATGCTCATTTTGAGCCCCTCTACAACATTGTAGAAGGGCTCAACTTCATTTGGTATTTCTATATACTAGTTCCTTCAATATTCACCAAGTTTGTCACATTTTTGCATGCTAAAATTGACCTATTTGTGTTGGTTTTTAGGGGTCCAACCCCTACTTCTTTCTTGCTTGTTTTGAGCCCCTCTACAACATTGTAGAGAGGCTCAATTTCATTTGGCCATTGTGTCTACCACTTCCTTCAAATTCCATCAAGTGTGCCCATTTTTGCATGCAATTTTTGACCTACTTCTATTTGTTTTTGGGACTTCGACCCCTACTGATTTTGGTCTTATTTTGACCCCCTTTACATGTTTCAAGAAGAAAAGTTTGCTGTTTGGTGTATAGTTTGGCATGTCTCTTGTTATAGCCTATTTGGAGCCTATTTTGCATGGATCTTTTAGCATGATTGTGTTCTGATTTTGAGGATGTCATCTTCTGCAATTGTGCTTATTTTTAGCTCATCTTCAATGTTGTAGAAGAAAGTTTGTCCATTTGGGGTTTGCATATGTCACTTGTCTCAATACTCCTCTTTTGGCCACTAACTTTGCATGCTTTGGTTGATCTATCTATACTTGCATTTAGGCCATGTTTATACTGAAAAAATGCCTTTTTTGGGACTGTCTTGCTACTGTTCTTGCTGTCATGATCATATTTTGCATGTATAGCATGGCTATAGGCCATTTCGGGGCTTAATTTCGCATTTTCGGGATAAATGCATGCTTCGAATGTCATTTCGAATTGTCTCGGGGCTGTTTCCCCCTTTATTTAGGTGCTGAAATTCCATTTCCATGCTTGCATATCATTTCCCATGCCATTTGTATCATTTTTGCATTGCCTCGGTTTGCGTGCCAATGGGCACGCATTTCGAGGCACCTCATTCTTTTCATTCCGGCAGCCTATGTGAGCGTGGCTGAGGCTATCTCATGTTGGCGTAAGCCCAATTTGCATTTTCATGCTTGTATGCCATTGCCTCGGTTTGTGTGCCCGCGGACACGCGTTTCGAGGCAGCTTTGTTTTTATCCGACGGCCTCCTATGTGAGTGAGCTGAGG
>JAXFYN010001065.1:0-58000 GCA_036172215.1 Camellia granthamiana
TCACGTAATGACCCCAAATTTAAAACCAGTCATCACTTTAATAAGAGATTGTCATCATTTACAAATCTGACTTTCAGTATAATGAAAAAAAATAATAAAAAAAGTAAAAGAATAATGTGATACAAACTAATAAACTTTTTTAACACACTAACAAACACAACGCTATACTATCATATTATTGACGTAGATTTTATTTAAGATTCTAAAATTTTATTATTATATATGTCACATCAATTAATAATTTTAATTTTTTCTTTTGTTAGTAAAATTTATTAGTTGACTACCAATCACATCTGGGGTGCACTTTTAAGCAGATTACCGTTTCTTTCCCATGGTCATGGTGGGTTTTTATTAAGGAGCTCTTAATTAGCCTTTTGCCAAATGGCTGTGGCCCGGCACACATTTGGGCTTTTTTAATCGAGTAATGTAGGTGTCATGAAAAAAATAGAGCAATACTAGGTATTATGAAAAAAATTTCATAAAAATGATCATGAAAGATTTATGATCCTTGAATTATACTTTAAACAAAGCACCACACACTAATTAAGGTAATCTAATGATTATAATTCTTTCATTATCATTTTCATGAAAATTTTTTCATGATCCCTAACTTTTTCTAAAAAAATATCATGAAAGATTTTTTACCATTAGATTACACATATAAAAAATTACTATATACTAATCAAAGGAGAAGAAATCTTCATGAAAGATTTCATGATATTTTTTTTCATAATTTCTAGTATTATTCTTTTTAATCCAACTCAATTCATATATAATTTTTATTTTCTTCTTTTATTTTTCATATTTTTTTATTATAAATAATTATTTTATTAAAAAAAAGTCTCGTGAAAAATTATAAGAATGATATTGTTCAATATACAATAAGGACCCACTTTCCAAAAAAATTATACAGGACCTGTTTTATGTTCAATATAGACATTTTACTTTAGAACAAAAGACTTGTGTTATCTATCTATAAAAAATAAAAATAATAATAAAAGACCTATAAAAATAATTTTTATTTACAAAAATGATATTAGGATATTATTCTTCTAGCATATTTTGCATAATTTATTTATTTATTTATTTATTTTTAATGATAGAATTTAGAATCTTGTCAAAATTCTTCTTTCAAGTTTTTCCATCTTCTCCAACAGCAATAACTCATACAAACATATTTACAAGAATTTCATAATATATATAGGATTGTTATACCCAGATAACCAATTCACACATTCATCAAAAGTATCAACCTATCTATATTAAAGGTTTAAAAATACAACATACAATCCTCAACCTTATACACTGAACCTTAAACTATCTATATATTCTATATCAGCTATGAGAAAACACAAGTCCTATATGCAGCTATATAACTGTCCTAACTGCTCTTTTATCTTTACACTAAGCATGAATCTCCTCTCTTCCCCAAGCTGAACAAAGGAGGTAATAGAAAGAGAATTAGACAAACTAAAACCAATTTTCTCGGAAAAAGAAGTTATTTTCACAGAAACGGATCACAGAATACATAGAAGTGAGAGCAATGTTACGGACACAGAATCTGTGCATAAAAAAATACCCAAAAATTTTAATGTGGTCAACCATATAAGAGTTGAATCTTAATTACACATTATTTTTTTGGGTATTTTTCTATGCATGAATTCTGTGAACATATTTTTACTGCACCAGGGATAAGTCCCACTCTGTGACCTACACACTATGGGACTCATATTCTTATGAGTATTCTGTGATCCTTTTCTATGCACGCAGAATTGTTGTTTTTCTTCTCCTTCCTCCAAGCCATGGGCTTTTAAGTCACCTATACCTGCAATGTTTTTGACAATCTCTTAGGGTGGTGATAGAGAGTTTTGAAGAGTGGTAGTTTCTTCAAATTCTTCATCATGCTACAAAATCATGTAACAATTGAGCAGCAAACCTCTTCCTGTCTTGAATGTTGATGCTCTCATACCCGGTATTCGAATGGGAAGCTTGTTGTGGAGTATTGATGATACCATTGTAATGACCCTCCATAGTTCCCATATTAAGCCTACTTCCCAACTGAATGTTGCTCTGGTTGTTGGAGAGGTAGTTTTGCTGATGCGTCAAGTTTTCACAGTGAGGAAGGCCAAGAGTGAGTGAAAATCCACTTCCTTGGTTATGGTATCCCGTTGTTGCCAATTGCTCATGATCAAATCTTTCGATTTCGCCAATCGGGTACATGCCAAATGAGTAGCTATTCTTGATTCCTTTGTCTGTTTCGCCTCGCGATTTCGTATCCATGTCCATTGAAAGGATACTGCTCGGCGAATTCTGTTTATCTGAATTTCTCGGCTTCTTTGGGCTTCTTTGACCAATCCCTTCCATGTCTGATGATCTCATGAGGCTGGTGAAGTCAGTTTGGGGTTGAATGGATCCTCCTAGGGGTGGTGTTGAAGCGGTTAAATTTGAAATTTCAGTGGGAGAACTGTTGTGGTTGACTGGTTTTTCTTGCTTGGATTTGAGAGTATTGCTTTGAGTTTGATCCATTTGAAAACTACTGTTTTCTTGCACAGCAGTGGATTTTGACCCTGACTCCTTGTTCTCAGAACCATTTTGTTCTTGATCCTTCATTTCTTCCATGTACATTTCCTCCACCATAGGCTTCCATAGCCGGACTCGAGCATTTATGAACCAATTAGACACCTGCATTTCATATCACAATTCTTTTATTTTTTACGATCCTTTTGTTCTGGAAAATATTTTTTGTGCATTTTCTAGCATTTAATACGATCAGAAACGAAAGTTAACATAATTTTTTTTTTTTTAATTCCGTCGGTCAAAAATAAGTAAATTTATTTTAAAGGTGAAAAACGTTTTTCATTTATTATCAACGCCACCATCCTACCTCCATCACCCTACTGCAAGGATTTGAATATTGATTGTTACATAAGTTTTAGATTTTTTATACTGTTATTGACTGATGTTGGTTGATACCATCTGATGTCAGTTGATATACAATTATATTGCTAATATTAATATGTATCCTGATACTCTTATTTACAACCATGACCTATTGCCACTGCCCCACCACAGCCACCTCTACACCACTACTATCACAACTACTAGCACATTCGTTTCAAGGTGTGAACCAATGATGGAAAAAGCATTTTTTATAAAAAAAATTTCTCAAAATAAACAAAACATTAGGTTTAATGCAACTGCCCATTGAAAGATAAAATAAATAAAATTGAAGTAGAAGCTAATTGATACCTGGCCCCTAGTAAGCCCTGTTTGCTTCGCAAGCATGTGTTTGTCTGAATCTTTTGGATAGCTGTGTACCAAAGTAGTCAATTGTTACAAATGAGGTAAATACCATATGATACTACATATGGTAATGGTAATTGAAAAAAAAAAAAAAGGTTTTTAATTGATTAAATAAATCTAAAAACACAGTTGCCGATTACAGAACTAGACACAGTCAGATTCTGTAATAGAGTTTTGTGTTTGTAATAAAACTGTAGAACACTTACGGATGAAGGAAGTGTTCAAAGAGCCAGGCACGAAGAACTGAAACAGCTTTTTCGGGCAATCCTCTTTGAGGTCTCCAAGCATTGTGTTGGACTTGGATCATTCCGAATTGTTGTAAAGCCCGTTGTTGACGAAGTTCTTGATCAACAAACTTAAGTCTTGATCCCTCAGCCTTCACTCCTGAGCTATCGTCTTCACCTAGGCTCTTGTTCGTGGCTTTGATTTGCGCGGTAATCACATCTTTTAGACAACGGAATTGCTTTGAAATCGTTTGTAAAGCAAGGGCAGTGTACGATTTCGCTGATCCAATTCCTGCTGCCTGCTCAAATGATGATACTACTCTCTGCATTTGGTGATGGTACTGTCTGTATCTTTGCTCAACCTTTCAAATTTTACAAGAAAGATACACAAATCAGTTTAGAAACATGTGTTAATTAGCAACATGCTCTCATTTTCATTCTCTGGTGTAGCAATATGGCAATCATGCTCTCAGAAAAGAAGATGTAATTGGAGAACACAAAATCGATTTCGTGGCATGCACATAGCTAATTCACAATACTAACCCAACCCAACATTTCTTGCCAATTAGGGTTTTAAATATTAGCCATTGCGGGATTTTAGACTTTTTGATACTATTATTTGTTGATATATATTTGATATTGGTCGATTTATGACTGTATCACTAATATTGATACACAACTTGATACCGTTAATTAAAACCATGCTGCTAACTCAAAAAAACAAAAACCAAAAAAAAAAAATTTACATACTAGCAGATCCAGTAATTTCTTGGCATTAATTGTGAGTTACATGGTTGATCAATCAAAGCATCAAATATCATAGGAGATAGGAAAGTTAAACCTCATGAACCCACCAACCCCACCACTGGTAGTAAATGAGTTTGGCTATGCCAACTTGTCCCAAGTTAAGTAGAATTGAAACTCTATTCAATTTTTTTTTTTGTAATTTATTTCTTATTTATTTGGTCTGGTCCAGATTGGACCTACACAACTCAAACCCAAACTAGTTTTCAATATATTATTATTATTATTATTATTATTATTATTATTATTATTTTCAGAAAACAGATTATGAAACCGAAACAAAACAGACCGAACCAATAACAAAATCAAACTCTATATGAGATCATCAAACCATATTTAATTTCCATTTAACACAGACCCAACTCAAAATCAAAAAGATTAAATAGTTTGTAAATTGTAAAAGTAAACAAAGAAACAAAAAATATGACATGTTTACCTCATCAAGCATGTTAACAAGCTTTGCCTTCTTCATCTGAATCTCCTGCCTCTGAGCTGCGGTGAGCTCGGCCACACTCTTCACACTACTTTCGCCTCCAGTTGAACCATCACAGCCACCGGTCACCACCGTTGATTCTCTCTTCATCTTCATCTTCTCTTTACTCCCCTCTCCGGTGTCGAGCTTAATTTCCTTCCCCACATTAACAACTTCATCAAGAACTTGCTGTGCAGCTTTCAAGTACTTTGAACCCAAAATCACACTTTGCAAACTAGAGATTCCATTAGAGACTGATGACGGCGAGCCACCAGATCCACGGACATCGTCATCGCTGCTCGCCGGAGGTGGCTGCCCGGAAATTTCATGTTCTCCGGCAAGAGACCTGAAACCCGGGTTTTGGGAGGAATTCAGGCTCAAGGACAGACCCTGCTGTTGATGGGCGGTGGTGTTGGGTGACACCGCCACCACTGGTCTCCGAAACCCTAATTGTGACAAAACATCACCGGAATTACTAGCCACTGTGGCTCCGGCGGTGGTTTGATCAACGCTGTTCCATAGATTGTAATGGAAACGGGGCACCATGCCGTGGAGGGTTGGAATTTCATGGACCGATGGACGGTTAGGATCGTCTGAATTGGTCGATCCGACGGTCGAGAGGGGGATACCGACAAAGTGGTGGTTTTGGGGTGGTGGCGCGTGTGATATGCTTGCGTTGTGGAGCGCGTTTCCGGCGGCGGAATTCAAGAAAAACATGTTGGCTTGTTGTTGTTGATGTTGTTGTGTGTCAGAATAAGATGAGTAGTTACTAGGGTTCATCAGATAAAGTGTTTGCAGAGTGTCAGCTTGGATTTCCGAGCTTCCATGAAAGTATGTCGCCATCAATTTTCAAAACCCAAATCTCAAAAACACTGAAACTGAAACTGAAACTTGTCAGATCGGAAAATTGTTCTTTATCCTTCTTGTCTCTGTCAGACCACCACCATGAATCTGACAATGGAAGAAAGTGAGAGAGAAGAAAGTAATGATGAAACCACAAAATACCCTAAAGATTGCAAACATTTTCAACACAAACCCACAAATTATAAACTTAAAAAACTGATCTAAACCATGGATTCAGAGGAATTGGATATAGGTAGCTATTGTAGAAGGAGAAGAAGAAGATGTATAACACGTGAGCAAGCTCTTTATATATATATATATATGCAAAAGATAAGGAAAAGAGAGATGGATTTGTTTAAGGTATTTGTTAATTGTTTACTTACAGTGACAGGAAACCCATCAAAGATCATCACCATAATTTAAAAGAGAGAGAGAGAGAGAGAGAGAGAGTATACATCAGAGGACACTCACATGTCTATCTAACTGTCTGTGTTGGTAGCTTAGGCATTGGAGGAGTTGATCTCTTGTCAGACTCAGTTTTCTGCAACTCTCCGACTGAAAAGGAAAAGGAAAATAAATAGAGAGAGAGAGAGAGAGAGAGAGAGAGAGAGGGGGGGGGGGTGGGGTTCAAGCTTTATTGGAGTCTCGCAATAAAAGATGCCCTCCTTGTGATATTTATGAGCTTTTTTCTTTGGATGGGAAAATTCAACGATAGAAAGAGAAAAGAAAATAATTGAGAGGTTGTGAATTTCACTAAGCATTTAAATTATTGATGTAATTGATTTAAGATGAACTTCAGTAATAATCAATTATTACAAGAGTAATCATATAGAGTTACAATTTTTTTTTAATATAAAATTTATATAAAAAGTTATGTGGTTTATAATTTTAAAAATATTATTATCACATTACTATTTTTTTTTTTTTTGTGGAGTAAGGATCATCTATCCCCAAATGATTCTGTCCTTCTATCCTAATTCACTCACTGTCATTGGATCATATGAAAATCCCAAGATGTGAAAATCTCAAAATATATCCAACGGTAAATGTATCATGTAATTAAATGTGATCAAAAATTAAGAAAATTGTGACTTGAATAATGTGTTAAGTTTAGGAACAAGTTATTTTAGTAATTTTTTGACTTTTTACGAAAAGATGTGCAGAAAAATTGAGAGAGTGATGTGACAATTTACTGTGACTTTTTGAATTTTTAACTAAAATATATAGTTGCCAAACGAGACCTTAGTGATAACTTTTTAGGTAAATTATGCAAATAGTCCCTGTAGTTTACACGACGTGTCAATTTGGTCCATATAGTTTCAATTTGCTCGATTTTGCTCCTTAATTTAACAGATTGTGTCATTTTAGTCCAATAAATAACGGTTGTTAAGTTAATTTAACAAAAGGTCAAACAATGTGTCAATTTGATCCCTGTAGTTTCAATTTTTTCGATTTTAACAGGGACTAAATTGATACATTGTGAAAAATATAGGGACCAAATTGACATATTGTTTGACTTTCCGTTAAATTAACTTAAAAACCGTTATTTATTGGACTAAAATAACACAATCTATTAAATTAATGAACAAAATCGAGCAAATTGAAATTACAGGGACCAAATTGACACATTGTATAAATTATAGGGACTATTTACATAATTTTTGCTAACCTTTTTATATTAAAAACCATGTTAATGCGTTTTTGTTTTAAGATGATTTAAATTTTTTTTTTTGTATATAATTAAATTATGTTTGTTTATTTTTGTGTACAGTGTAATACTAATGTACAACAATTCTACAAGCTACTTTTTATTTACTGTCTGTGTTTGTGATTAGTGTTGTGTGTTAGGTATGCATGCAATGGATGAATGACAAGAAACTTTCAGTGACCTGATCCCCCTCCTTTTCAAATCATTTGATGCAGCCACGTTTGGCTGTGGAAACCCACCCCTCAAAAAACAAATTTAAAAAAGAAAACTTTTAATTGGTGAATTTATTTTTTAATAGCTCTAATGATAATTAATAAAAATTTTCATTAAATTTTATTAAAAATGTCATTAATTATTAATTTTTAATGATAATTTAAAAAATTTATCATAAAAATATCATTAATTATAAGTTTTTAGCGACAGTTTAAAAAATCGTCACAAAAAAGTCACTAATTTTTAATTTTGAAGACATTTAAAAAAATTCATTATAGAAAAATGTCACTAATTGTAAGTTTTAACGAAAATTTATAAAAATCGTGACAAAAAAAGTTACTAATTGACAATTTTTAGCAATATACAAAAAATCATTACAAAATTATTTTTAACAATGATTTTACTATGATTTATTTTTAATAGAACTTGATGAAAATTAAGTCGAACTATATTAAGACTTATTGGTTGTTTATCTAATAAAAATTTACCCGTATTATCACAAAAGAATAGATTAATGAAAAAATTTATTAATTTAATTATTAAAATTTGTAAGATTTATTACTGAATTGATTTTTTTTTTAAAAGGTACACTCGGTTGTGATTTTCTCAAAAAAAAAAAAAAAAAAAAGAAAAGAAAAAAAAAAGAAAAAAACAAAAACAAAAACGAAAACAAAAACAAAAACGAGAGTGTAGTGTTAGAAAAATAATTATAAATTAATAAATTTTTTTGTTGATAATAATTAAAGTTATTGTTTTCTTTTAATAATTATATATTTATTTTTCTGACATTATATTAAATTTTAATTTTTCTTTAATAAAGTCTAGAAATTGGGATAGGACAAAAGACGCATACAGTTGAAAAACGAGGAAACGTCTACTTCCACCATAGCTTAAAATAATACTTGTGAAAAAGAATGGGTCCTCGCCTTTTGGGTAAATTATTGATTCATTTCGATTACGATGTAATATTATTTATGTGATTTTTTTTAGGACATTTGATTCAAAAGTCTACATTTTAATTTTGTTTGTCCAAAAGTTCTGACGTTGAAACATTTTGTCTAAAAAGACAACTTCAATAAAAATGATCAAAATACCCTTCATTATATATCTATACACCACGATCCAAACCCTTTCACTCACTCCTTAGATCTCTCTCTCTCTCTCCCCCCTTTAGGTTCGTTGCTGTCATCTCGCTGTCGCCATTCCCTCTCGCTTCCTCAACGTCGCCGCCTTCTCGTCGTCGCGTTTGCGTTGCCATCAACAGTTGATCAAGTTTGAGCACGAAATAATCTGTCTCGTATAATTCTGTTGATCAAGTTTGCACTCCTCCAAATATTGTCGTCTTATCATTTGAAAACAAAAACGTCAGCTAGCCGGCGGATGTGTGCCGAAAACCTCTTTGATACTTAAGTCAACAAATAGACAATAGACACAAAAGTTCTATGAATTCGAGAGTATGAATTGCAATACTTGGAAATAGGTGCAGTCATAAGCTTTTATAGATTTCTTGTGGCACAATCCTAGTAGGATTCTAACTCTCTTTAGCAGAGTCCTCCTAGGACTCACATTCCCTAAGGATAATGCTTATCCCTGGGTCACCCTCATCCCTGCTAACCAAGTGAGATGGCCAGAACTCTTTGTTCAGCTATTGCTGCGCTCAATCGAGCTATATTACTTTGTTCTACTTCTAGTCGAGCTGTGCTAAACTTGACCAAAGAGTGACGTTTTGCCGAGCTACGTCTAGCTCGGTCTTCTCTATTGAAGTCGCCTCAGTCCGCTTACTGACCGTGCACAAATAAATAGGGCCATGTCCAAACAACCATCTTTGACTAGCCCAACACAGGTTCAATCCAAAACTGAGCTATATGAGCTCTTATCTTGGCCTATTGCGTGGCCCAACTTCCAAAGGTAATCTTACCTAGCTCGACCCAATTAGTTTACCCAAATTACCCTCTCAATTCCATATCTAAATTCTTCTTTAGTTCGCAAGTTGTTGACTCCACTGCCATCTTCTGTAGATCTGTATTTGTGTTGAATTTATCTCAATTTCTTATGTATTTGTGTTGAATTTGAATGAATTTTGTCATAATTAGGAACCAGAGGATGGAAATCGGTAGGGAGTTACAGTACTTGTGGTTATCCCTCTCATTGTGTGTGTGTATATCTATCTGTTGTACGTTGGACATAAAATGTTGTGTGTGATCTAAAATAGAACATATAATACAAAAATTGAACAGATAGGTCAAAATTTGAATAGATAAAATTATATGATCAAAATTGAAGTAGATAAAATCAAAAAATTGAATAGATAAGATTAAAATTTGAACAGATAGATTAAAAATAAGCTTAGAGATTTAACAGATAGATTCAAAAAAATTCAATAGATTGAGAGAGAAAAGAGAAGAGAGAGAGAGAGAGAAACCGATAGAGAAAGAAAGAGAAGTAGGGAGAGAAAGTTCAAAAGTAGTGTGAATTTGAGTAGATAGAAAAAAAATAAATTATAAAAATTTAATAGATAGGTTAAAATTTAACAAATGGACAAAAAATTTGAACAGATAGAAAAAAAATTTGAACAAATAGTCAACAAAAAGTTAAACAGATAAAAAAAGTGAAGGGATAAAATTGAAAATAAAATATTCTCCCAAACTTCTCACTAAATTATTTTACAAAACGTGAATCTATCAACAACAAAAAATATCTTTAGACCTAATAATTTAGACGATTGTTAAAGTGAATTTTTCACTATTTTTTCTTTTATTTTAAAAGGGAAAAATCTTTGTAGGATGTAATGTTTATTGTGTTTTTCTACAAAAAATTAAAAATAATAATTTTATGCATTTGTAATTAGTTTTAGTCAAATATCTTGATATGTAGATATCTTAAATTTTATGAGTGAAATAATGTCGACACTCAATATGTGTGTTGTGATTTTTTATTAGCTCTCAATATTATGTGTGGAATGACACAAGATACTCCTCAACACTCAAATTTTTTTGTTGGGATTCTTTAAAAATTTTATGGATATAATTAGGGATACATAAATAATTTAGTTTTTTTTATTTTTTATTTTTTTTATTATTTATCTATAGAGGGGGCTTACATCATCACATGGTGTAGACTTCATTATCAAAGCATCATATTGATCAAAAAAATTATAATCGAATGATCCAATCAGATTTGTTATTAAAAAAATGCTTGGTTATTATATTTTAAAAATAAATAATTTATTATTTTAAAGCCAAATATAATTTGATCTTATGATTACGATTGATTGATGAGTCTAATTTTTGGCATATCTTAAAAGCACAACCTATTTCTATAAACAAATTATCAAAATGAGTCTTGTGATTAACCTATCAAGGTTCAACAACACAATCTATTTCTATAAACAATCTCATTCCAAGTGTTACATGTACACAATATATAATAAATCCACATACATATATATGTGGAGAAAAAGGATGAAAATATTGTTTTCATACAAAAAAAAAAAAAAATCATATTTGTATATATAAAATTCATCAAATTTAAAAATTAATGAAATCTAAAGTTTCATTGCATCCCCAACTTGGTCAGTCAAATTTTACATAATCCCTGTTTGGGATGTTTATTTGGACTAACATAGTCATATAAGACAAAATATTATATTTAACTCATAATTATTTTATTTTATTTTCATAAAAAAACTAAAAAACCTATCCGATAATTTTTAATCTCAAAATAAAATAATTAAAAAATCAATCCAAATTCCAAACCCACCCATAAACATATCCCCACCACAGTTGTGTTAGAGATAAGAAATTCAGACCCAAAAAAAAAGTTTTAAAATAAAATTAAAAAAAAACAATTATGTCTTGTCAGGTTCTTTCTGGAGATTGTCCTCGCCTGTCAGTGCTACTTTAATTTCTCACAAGAAAAGGACTTCATGGGAAAGTAACTTAGAGAGAGAGAGAGAGAAAGAAAAGGAGGGGTGTTTCAAAGCAGTGATTGCATAAAACATAGGTCAATTAGGTTTTAGGAAACATGTAGATGACTAGGTGTTTATGCTATTTGAATCATGTGAGCTATTGAGGTATGTTTAGATTGCTATACCATCCCATCATGAGTTTAGGATTGAGCTATTTGCTATAATTGTGAATGTGAAAGTCATATGGAGGAATTGGCACATACAACATCAAAAAGACATTTTCTTGATGGAGTCGTCTTCCAAGGTATGGAAAGAGTGATGATTTTTCACTCTTTTGTTTGTTTATTATTTATTTTTATCATATGATTTGTTATTGTTGTAATGCTAATCAATATAAGTGACAAAACTTAGGATAATTGTTAAGATTATAAGTCCATATTATATGTATTTGTATAAATTTTTATAAATATATATAAATTATCTTAAAAATTTATGTTAATTTTTATAAATATATGTAAGTTAATTTTAAAAAATTGAAAAATCATGAGTTACGTATATTTATGAGAATTTATATAATTTTATAATGTATTTTACGTATATTTGTAAAAATTTATGCAAATATATATGGATGCACCTTACACACCTAAACACTTTTGATTTATAAATTTTGGCATCATAACATTATTATATGTTTTGACAACTTTGTTTGGTTGAGTTTTTATAATTTTTTTTTAAAAATAATTATTAAAAATTATTTTTTGTTTACTGACCCTGCGCCGGGGAGGGGGTGTGTGTTAATAAGCAACTTTCTAACCCTACTTTTTCACTAATAAAAAAGTACTTTTTTTTAACAATTTTCAAATTTATTAATTTTTTTAGGAACAATTTTATCTTAAAAAAAGAATAAAGAATCTCAATCTAGGCCATGATATGGGACGACGCAAAGAATTTTTGTAGATGGGATCACTTTACAAATTTAAATTTAACAAATTTTATAAGAAAAAAAATTAAACTAAACAACATTCATTTGGTTTGATTTTGAATTTTCAAAACCAATTTAAGTTATTTTAATTTATGGTGTTTTGTTTTCTTTAGGAATTTTTTTGAATATTTTAGTCATTTGTTTTATATGCAACTTGTGCTTAGAAAGTAAAATATTTATAAAAAAAAATCTATTATGCATTTTGTATTTAGTGAATTTTTAAAATAATTTATTTTTAAAATGTATCCAAATTAAGTGGAGCTAAAAAGTGATATAATTTTCTTAAAATACAAAATAAAAACTTATAAATATTTTTAAAAGTTGTTAACCGTAATTTAAACTTGTAAACAATAGGTCTCTAATGGTTGTGATCCGAATTTGATGGGGTCCTTTAATTTGTTTTAATACATTTAAACTATATTAAATAAAATATTAACATCATACATTAAAAATTAAAATTGAAGGGTTTTTCATAACTTGATGGGGTCATCTCCCACTTGGAGTCCCTGCCCACAATTATTTGAACATCTTTTTCCCATTAGGGGACTTATTTTTTGTGTTAATAGTGTTAATTTAATGATTTATGTATTTATTTTGTTTTATTTTTGGTAGGTGTCAATAAAATTAAAGTAGGATAATAATACCTTATTTGGAAACATATTATTTTAGGGGTAATTTGGCAACATCATAAAAAAAAGGTGCAAAAAGTAAAAAAAATCTTTGGTAGTGCTTGGTTGTGTTTTGAAATTGTGATTCTAATAAAAAAATTTCAAAACTCATAACTAAACAAATTTTCTCAAAACTCAATTCAAAATTATTTTCAAAACTCATAACCAAACACACAATTCAAACTCTTTTCACAACTCAAAATCAAACTCTTTTCAAAACTCTATTTTTTTTTTTTTAAAAAAAAAATAAAGTTTTATTTTTTAAAAAATTATTTTTAGAATCATGATTTGAGTGTGGAATTGTGTTTTGAGTTAGGAGTTTTGAAAAGAGAAGATTTGTTTGGTTATAAGTTTTAAAAAGAATTTTGAGTTGTATTTTGATTTTTGAGTTGTATTTTGAAATTTTTTAGATTTATTTTTTTAGGGTAAATATTTTATATTTTAAATATTTATTTATTTATTTTAATGTTCAAACAAATTTTCTCAAAATTCAATTCAAAAACTATTTTCAAAATTCATAACCAAACACACAATTTAAATTCTTTTCAAAACTCAAAATCAAACTCTTTTCAAAACTCTATTTAAAAAAAAAATTCAAAAAATAGTTTTTATTTTTTATAAAAATTATTTTTTGAATCATGATTTGAGTGTGAAATCGTGTTTTGAGTTGAGTTTTGAAAAGAGTTTTGAGTTGCATTTTGATTTTTGAGTTGTATTTTGAAATTTTTTGGATTTATTTTTTTAAATATTTAAAAAATTTATTAATTTTATTTTTTTAGGGTAAATATTTTATATTTTAAATATTTATTTATTTATTTTAATGTTGACTATATTTCATACATTTGTGTGTTGTATTTTTTAAAAATATTTTAAATATTAAAAAAAATTTAAAAAATATTTTTTTATTTTAAATATGTAATTTTTATTGTAAATATTTTTTATTATTTTATTTTATTTTATAAATATATTTTTATTGTTATGTGTTTAGTTACGATTTGAGTGTGAAGTTTTGAAACTAGTGTGAAGTTCGAGTTATATGTTAAATTATGAGTTTTAAAAATAATTTTTAAATTGAGTTTTGAGTTATGTGTTTTGTTACAATTTAAGAGTGGAGTTGTGTTTTGAGTTTAAAATATTAAAATTTAAAAAGCTAAAATATTTACAAAATAAAATAAAATATTTAAATAAAAATTGTACATTTAAAATAAAAAATAAAATTTTCTTAAACATTTTTTTAATATTTTAAAAAAATAAATCCAATTTTTTTTTTAAAATATAACTCCAAATTCAAAAACTCAAAACTCAAAATACAACTTAAAACTCTTTTCAAAACTCAAAACTTTTTTCAAAATTCAAAAAACTATTTTCAAAACTCATAATCAAACAAATTTTCTTTTTTCAAAACTTATTTCACAATTCCACACTCAAATTACAATTCTAAACTCAGATCATAATTTCAAAATTAAACCAAACGGAGTCTTTCCTTTTTTTTATATAGTTTATTGATTTGTTGAGGCCATGTTTGGTTCTCTTTTGGAATCACAATTCCAATAAAAAAATTTCAAAACTCATAACCAAATACACAACTCAAATCTCAATTCAAAAATTATTTTCAAAACTCCTAACTAAACACACAACTCAAAACTCAATTCAAAATTCTTTTTAAAACTCAAAACCAAACTTTTTTCAAAACTCCAGTTTAAAAGAAAAAATTCAAAAAAATATTTTTTTATTTTGTTTTTTAAAATTATTTTTAGAATCATAATTTCAGTATGGAATTGTGTTTTGAGTTATGAGTTTTGAAAAGAGAAAATTTCTTTGATTATGAGTTTTGAAAAGGGTTTTGAGTTGTATTTTGAAATTTTTGGAAATTATTTTTTAAAATATTTTCTTCATTATATTTTTTTGGAGTAAATATTTATTTATTTATTTTAATATTCCCTATATTTCATACATTTATGTGTTGTATTTTTTAAATATGAAAAAATTTTAATTTTTTTATTTTAAATATATAATTTTTATTCTAGATACTTTTTATTTTAAATATTTTATTTTATTTTAAAAATATATATTTAAATATGTTAATTTTTTTTGTTATGTGCTTAATTACCATTTGAGTGTAAAGTTTTAAAAGTATTGTGAAATTTCGAGTTATGTGTTTGGTTATAAGTTTCGAAATAATTTTTGAATTGAATTTTGAATTATGTGTTTAGTTACGATTTGAGTATGGAGTTGTATTTTGAGTTTAAAATATTAAGATTAAAATATTTACAAAAGAAAATTATATATTTAAAATAAAAAAATTAAAATTTCCTTAAACATTTTTTAATATTTAAAAAAAATAAATTCAAAATACAACTCAAAATTCAAAAACTTAAAAACTCAAAATACAATTTAAAATTCTTTTCAAAATTCAAATTTTTTTTGAAAACTCTTTTCAAAATTTATAACTAAATAATTTTTTTTTTTTTAAAAAACTCAACTCACAATTCCACACTTAAATCACAACTCCACACTCAAATTATAATTATAAAACTAAATCAAACGGAGCCTAGATTTTTTAATATTTTTTGGTTTTTTAAAATAAAATTCAATGTTTCCGACGAGATCACTTTGCATTAGCATCACACCATCATCATAATCGTCATCATTTGTTGGAACAAATATCTTATTCAGTGAGGAATTAATAAGAAGGAATCTATGTGAGTCATTACAAAGGAGATTAAGGAAAGTAGATTGAAAAGAGGGATTAGAGTTTGGCACTTCCAATTTTAGATGACCATGATGGGCACTACCAACTTTAAAAATTTTTATGTTTTTTATTTTTATTTCTTACTTTTACCTATCAACGTCAATCAAGTAGTTGTTGCATGACCATCTCCTAATTTTATCTCAAATATATTCTACTAAGATAAGGTACTACTTTAATCATTTCAAATTTAAAAGAACATTTTTCAAGGGAATTTTAAGTATAAATTCAAAAAATGACTTGCATATAGTTATTTTAAATTTACTAAAATAATTTAACTGAATAATGAAATTGATGAATAAATTATTAAATTTAACATCTCTTGATATTTGAAAAAATTACAATAAATCTTACAAATTTAACATAATTACATTAAGCTTTCATAAGATTTTAATTCACATAACACTTAATCAGAAATTCCTTAATCATATAGACAGAAAAATATTATTGTCATCTCTTTTTCAATAAGATAAATATTTTGCTATATTTATTTTTGTATTTTCATATAATTTGCATTAATTTCAGTCATATTAATTTCACTAAATGAAAAGTTAGCGTAATTGTATCAAAATTATAAACTTTACTATTGTATTTTAAACCTTAAGTAAAATTAGTATAATTTTATAAAATCATACCCCACAACAAATACTAAATGCATTTATATGTATATGATACATAAATTATTTAATTTTTTTTAATATGGCAAAATTGAAGACTCAAAGTATTATACTTAATATTTATTTTTACTCATTTATTTTTCATCATGCATCTTTTAACTTTCATTAATTATAAATCACTATTCATAATATATTATATTATATATAATTTTTACGAATATTTATATTTTTTAAATTATAAAATTAACGCTTCACCCATTCTATTTCTATCACCAATTCAATTTGTTCCACCTCTAAGAGCATCTTCAAGGGAATAGTTAAACAAGACTTGTTAGGCATTTTAGCTAATAGGCCTGTTTGGTAGGGCTTATAAGCTGCTCATTTCAGCTTTTAACTTAATTTCAGCTAAAATGTTATGTTTGGTGCAGCTTAAGTTAACCAGCTTATAACTTAAATTAAGCTATTTCTCAACTTATCTCAAAAACTGGTCAGAGGGTGCTTAAATTTTCAACTTAAGGGCGCAGTTGGTGTGGGCGGCTAAAATTACTTAAATGCCCTCGTCAATACCCAAATATTAATATTAATATTAATTAAAAAAGAAAAAAATGTATATTTTTGAAGAAAAAGAAAAAGATCAATATTAATTAAAAAATAAATATTAATTGGTATTAATTATTAATAAATTCATATTGTATATTTTTATATTAATTAAAAATAAAAAATTGTATATTTCTAAAGAAAGAGAAAAAGTCAATATTAATTAAAAAATAAATATTAATTGGTATTAATTATTAATAAATTCATATTGTATATTTTTATATTAATTAAAAAATAAAAATTGTATATTTCTGAAGAAAAAGAAAAAAGTCAATATTAATTTAAAAATCAATATTAATTGGTATTAATTATTAATAAATTAATATTGTATACTTTTGTAATGAATTAATTATTAATAATTAATTGATACTAATTAATAACAATTGTTGATTATTAATATTAATTGATACTAATAAAAATTAATTATTAATATTAATTTATACTAATTAATCATTTTAGTATTAATTGAGACTAATTAAGCTATTAATTGATACTAATTAATAATTTGAGTATTAATTGATACTAATTAAGCAATTAATTGATACTAATTAATTTATAATGGAAAAAAATTGTAACAATAATACTTCCATTACATTTTTATCAAATGTATCAATTTTTATATTAATTGATACTAATTAAATTAACTTTTGTTAATGAAATAATTTTTTTTAAATTAAAACTGAAAAAAAAATGACAAAATAATCATTTTTATATCATATAAGGGCAGAAAGGACAATTATATAGTAAAAAGCTATTTTACAGCTTATTAACCAAACACTACTTTGCTGCTTAAATCCAGAATCCCACTGCTGCACTAAACAGATTAGCAGCTTATGTTCACAGCTATAAGTCATAATCTATAATCACTTTTTCACAGCTCTACCAAACGGGACCAATGTAAGTCTAATTTTGAGCACCAATGGACTAGCTATTGGGCTAGCTACTTTACCATCCTATTTTTTTGGTGGCTACAATTGAAGAGCCCCAGAGGCTCTCCAAATAATTATGTATGTATATATTTTAGATTTTTGTATATTTATGTCTTGGATTTGGGATTTTATATATTTTATATATATATATGTGTGTGTGTGTGTGTGTGTGTGTGTGTATGTAGCAATTTTATATGTTCTTTCAATTTTGTTTGATGAATTACGGAATAACTTATTTTGTATTTTGTATTTTTTTTCTCCTCATTCTACAGGTTCTGTATGTTTGTATGGGTAAATTTATTATTATTGCAAATTTATATTAGTAAAATATCAACAATTAGTATTTTTTTATTTTAAAAATTAATTAAGTTAGTTTAAAGGGTGAATTACACTAACAGTCCCTATAGTTTGGGGTTTGTGTCACTTTGGTCCCTGACTTTTTAATTGTGACACATTTGACCCTGAATTTTGAATATTGTTCCAAAAAAGGACAATTGAAGATATCATTAGATTTTGGGCAAAGCACCAATAAATCTCAAATTTGGAAATGTTAACCCATTTAGTCCCGAAAGTTTTTTGTTGGACTAATAGGTCCTATTTCCCAAGAAGCTTACTATAGGCATTTTTTAGATTTCCCTTTTCAAACATCAAACATTATTCATCCAACATCAAACATTAGATTTTAAATATCGTTGAAAATTACAATAATGTTTCAAACATTAGATTTCAAACATCTAATGTTCATCAGATTTCAATAACGTTTGAAATTATAGAATGAAACATCAGATTCATTTACCATCATGAACATCAGATTTCAATAATCTAATGTTTACCATCATGAACATCAACGTCAGAACATCATGAACAAACATCGTGAAAAATTAGATTTCAAACATCAAAAATTAGATATCAAACATCAGACTTCAAACATCAAAAATTACAATAACGTGAAAAATTACAATGTTTGAAATCAGATTTCAAACATCAGATTATCGGATCTGTGATGTTCTTCAACACGGTGATGTTCTTGAATGTCGGATCTGTGATGTTCTCCCTCTGCAGGTGCAAACTCTTCAACCTCTCCAAAATCTCCCAAATTCAATCACATACACATTTCTCTATACCTATATATCTACATCCATGAATCTACAAATGAGGAAAAATCGAAACTTATTGGGTTCTGTTCACTGATCTCCAAGATCTGTGTTGGTGTCTTTCCGGTATGAATCTAATGTTCGAACCACTAAAATGGATAAATAGAAAAAAGAAAAAAAACATCGGCTTCTGTCCCTTCAGTTTTAAACTACGACTTGAACTCCAAATCAAACACATTCCGCTACTTCTGTTTCGTCTCCAACAACTCTCTCTCTCTCTCTCTCTCTCTCTCTGTGTGTGTGTCTAGATACATGAATCAGTGTAGAGAGGATAGGAAGATGGAGAGCAGGTGGAGGAGGGAGGGGACAGTAGCGTGCGCATCGTGGATCCGGCGGCCGGAAAATGCGCATCTGGCAGTGGTGGAGAAGTCGAGGTAGCATCGCGATCAGCCGTCGCAACTCCAGATCTTCTCCTTCGATTCCAAGTCCTCTTCTCTCTCTCCCTCCCCATTGGTCTCTGCTCCACTTCTCTCACTTCTTCTCTTGAAGTATGATTTTTTCCAAGAATGGTGAAGTATATGCGATTGATGAGAAAGGGAGACAGATGAGGAGTTTCTGATGAAAATCGAAAACATTAACACGGAAATGAACGTATTTTTATTTTATAAAAATTTTAAAAAGAGGAAAAAAATTAGGTTAATGTTAAGACGAAGAAAAATGAATAATCTTAATATTGTTTTGATGATGATGTTTGATGCTGTTTGATGATGATGTTGTGAGGTTTGATGTTGTTTTGATGATGATGTTTGATGTTGTTTTGATGATGATATTGTGATGTAAAAAAAGGACTAAATGGTTTATAAAAAAACACTCAGGACTAGATGGAGTAACATTTTCCCATATAGGACTTATGAGTAATTTCTCCTTAGATTTTTGAAGGGCAAAATCGTCAATTTGATAAAATATAAACTAATTTGACAAAAATAAATATCAAAAAAATATTTTTGAATTTTTAAAAATTATTTTCACCCACTAAAAATAAAATTATGTAAAATTGATAAATCTTTTAGATATTTTTTTTTAACCAAATTAATTTTTATTATGTGTTTGGATGATGATCATGTAAAATTAATTTTTAAAAATTAATCATGTAATTATTATTATTTTTTATCAATTTTACATAATTTTATCATTGGTGGATAAAAATAATTTTTAAAAAATGAAAAATATTTTTTTGACATTTATTTTTGTCAAATTAGTTTATATTTTATTAAATTGACGATTTTGCCCTTGAAATTAAATAATGGTATCTTCAATTGTCCTTATTTGGAACAAGATTCAAAATTCAGGGTCAAATGTGTCACAATTAAAAAGTCATGGATCAAAGTGACATGAGTCCCAAACTATAGAGACTATTAGTGTAATTTGTCATAGTTTAAATGATTAGCTAAAATAAATAGCGTGGTTGGAGAATACAATAACTAAAGTAATTAAGTAAAATAAAAAGTATATTTTTTTTTTACTTTAACTAATTAAAAGTAGAGAGTGTAATTGGAGTTGCTCTAATATAATAAGGTACGAGAGCAAAGGACTACAAACCCGCCTGAAACCTGATCCATAACCATCCTTAACTCTTTTACTCACCCACAACCCATGAGTCCATGAGCCATCCAATCCCAAGCTTGCAAGTTCACTTTTGCATAATGCTCAAAATAATGATGGTTCAAAATGGTCCACGAAAATGCCTTAAAAGTCAATACCATTTGCTTGCTCTTGCACGTCTCTTATCTTGATTTTGACGCATCAAAACGAATATATAAATCCAATTTTGCTTTCAATTATTATGAATATATAATATAGTTTAATACTATCGATTAAAGCTTGCAAATAATTACGCAGCTTGTTATTGCTTCAATGACGGATATATAAAATTATTAATAAAATTTTATTTTACCAATTTAGGTTTCGTTTGGTATGTGGATTGATTTTGAGTTCGTTTGGAAAGTGAGTTAACTTTTTAATATTATGATTTTTTGACTATTTTAGCCTAGGGCTAAAAAGTCTCATTTGGGAAGGATTTTTTGACTTTTTTAATTTTTTGTGAAAGAAAGAATGTAATGATTATCGGTTGGATATGATGTTATCTTATTGGATTTTGGGAACAAAATAAAAAGTTAGCTTTTAACTTTTTACCAATTTTGGGTCACATCATCTCTCATATTTTTTATCCACAAAAAGACAAAATAGACTAAAAAACTAAAAAATCAACTTTTTACCAACTTCTCAAAACACCACATTATTTTTTTGTGACTAAAATAGCCCCAAACCCAACCAACCCCTCTTCCCAAATGAAGCCTTTTGGGTTTTTTGACTTTTTGACTAGTTAACCTAGGGCTAAAAGCCTCGTTTGGAATATATTTTTTGGCTTTTTTAACTTTTATGAGAAAAAAAATGAAATGATTATGGGTTAGATGTGATATTTTGTCTTATTAGATTAAAAAGCTTATTTTGTCTTTTTGTGACTATTTTAGCCAAAAAGTCTTTGACTTTTTTTATGCCAAATGAGCTCTTAAAATATATATATATATATACATATATATCATTGAATTTTTTTTATTTTTTTTTTAATCACTTTATGTCGGTGGGTATATGTCAAAATTTTATTCGTATTATTATTTTCTTCCTAATTAATTTCAAATGAAAAAAATTAGCCCGTTTAGCATTTTTTTTAATGCTTCTTTGGTTAGTTAAAGTAGGTGAATGTAATAGGTCCGCGAGGGACCTCGCTACAGTTCGGACTCGATTTGTGCCACGGTTCTAAATCTTGAACCAAAGAGTCCAAATCCGGCAAATCGTTTTGAAAACAGATTTTTTTTTGAAAGAAATGCCAAACATGGACTGCTTTGTCAGATACAGAGTCGCCACCTAAATATTTTTTAAATGGGAAATTTAGGAAACCCTAACTCGGTGCCAAAGGTCACGTGTCCGTCATCACCAAAGTTGGCTCGGGAACTTGGGTACGATTGGGGAAGGTCACATCGTGAGCACCCCCGCTCGCCCGGTCAAAGACCGGCCTCTACTAACCATGATATCTGCTTTTGAAAATATTGTATGCTCTTATTCCGGTTATTAGCCTAGGTTACTATGTGATGCTCGCATCAAACAAGTATAGACCGAGTCGCCTGAATTGGAACAAAACATTTCATGTTTGTTTGTTTGAAAATGGTGTGATGGTGCTACCCGCAGGTAGGCTAAAATGCGGATTTGCCACCCTCAGGTGGGCTTAGAAAATAGTGATGTTGCCACTATCTAGTGGGCTTAAAACAAACAATCAGCGATTTGTCCCAATTCAAATAACCCAACCTCCACCCGCAGGCATTCAAGGCAGTTATATCACATAAGCAAATAGCCTCATGGCAAGCATGCTATCATGGCAACACTCACACGCATGCAAGGATGCTAAAGCATAAAACTCACCGAGTACTCCCAGCCAAAACAGAAGTTTATTAGAAATCATGCATGATCCTAAATATACAGAAATGCCCAATGCAACACATGCAAAGATGCAAACTATAGCAGGCTCGGCTATTCTAAACATGGCATATGGAATGCTACAACTAACACGTATTCAATTTAGAATTGAAATACAAATGCAGTTTGTATGATGCGCCGAGCCCGGTGCGTGCAAAACAGATGAATGATGCAAACATGCTGTCATACTGTATGCTAATTGAAATATGCCCTATATCTAACCATCATAAGCAGATAAATAAAAGGGAAGAAAGACGTGGGGTTGGAAGACATACATCACACACACCCACACTTATTACAGTTATGCCCTCGCGCAGAGGATCCGAATAAATAATGACACAGTCCGAAATAAAAGAATAAAAGAATAGTACAGTCCGAGATAATAAATACACAAATTCCTAATTAATTATCAAATTAAATAAGAAAGCTGTAAACTGGCATGCAAGCCAGGGACTGCCTTGCCTCCGCCCTGAATAATGAAATGATGCATGTTGGGCTGCCTTGCGCGGAAATCCACTGGGATGCCCCAATTAGCCTCTGTTTGCGATGTTTCTCGAAATGCGTGCCAGACTCCGGAAAGTTGCTGATTCTTCATTTTGCTGCAACAGAGAGCAGGAAAGGGGCATAGCAATGTATTTCACGAATATATGCATGTCTCGATCCTCGTGCCACCAATCACGCATATCGATGCATGATGGCCGAGGAGCCGAATTGCACAACTCAATATAGGATGAATGCACATGAATGCTACAACAAAACCTAACTCCATCATAGATAATCCGGAGTGTCGGTGACTTGGGAATTGAGACCCGTTCCGTCACTCGGAGTACGAAACGTGCCTCGTTTCCCGTGCCCGGGCTAATTCCTATCCCGAACACTATGCAATATGCATGATATGCATGAAATGGAGCTAATATGCAACCTAGTATGCACAATGCAGATGAAAATGAGATGCCTCGAAATGCGTGCACCCAGGCACGCAAACCGAGGTAATGCATGAATGCAATCTAAGACACAACCTAGTATGCACTATGCTGGCAAAAACGAGATGCCTCGAAATGCGTGCACACAGGCACGCAAACCGAGGTAATGACACACGCGGTATAATGAGACTAAAAATGGCATGACAGTGTAATATGGGCTTATACCAACATGAGTGAGCCTCAGCCACACTCACACAGGAGGCCAATAGATGAAAAGTGAAGTGCCTCGAAATGCGTGCACACGGGCACGCAAACCGAGGCAATGATATAAAGGCATGAAAATGCAAAATCGGGCTTACACTAACATGAGAGGACCTCAACCGCACTCACATAAGATGCCGTCGGATAAAAAATGAAGTGCCTCGAAATGCGTGCACACGGGCACGCCAACCGAGGCGGTGGCATACGCAATGCAAATGATATGGAAAATGCAAATTGGGCTTACACTAACATGAGAGGGCCTCAGCCGCACTCACATAAGAGGCCATCGGATAAAAAAATGAAGTGCCTCGAAATGCGTGCACACGGGCACGCAAATCGAGGCGATGGCCCTAAGGCATGGAATGACATGCGAAATGAAATGAGGGCTTACACCAACATGAGAGGGCCTCAGCCGCACTCACATAAGCCGCCGAGAGATGAGGATGAGCTGCCTCGAAATGCGTGCATACGGGCACGCAAACCAAGGCAGTGACATACAGGCATGAAATGGCATGCAAATGAAACGTGGCATATGGCATATGATAAATGTAAATTTCAGTAGCCAAGATGATGCACAAATAGCCCCCGAATTGTGACAAAATTACACCCGATGCCCGAAATGCAATGTTATGCACCCGAAACGGCCTACAGCCCTACTAAACATGCACAATATGGACATAACATGTAAAACAGTAGCAAGGCAGCCCCTAAACTAGCATTTTTTCAGTACAAAGTATGGCCAAACAATGATCACAAGTATAGCAAAAATAGCTTGCAAAAATGGGGGAAAAGAGGAGAATTACAAAGCAAGTGGTATATACAATGCTCAAACTGAAAAACACAGTTCTAAAAAATTAAAGAGAGGCAAAAAATATACACATTTACAAGAGATGACATCCCCCAATTCAGTATGTAGATATGCTCAAAATAGCATGCAAAATGAAGCCAACAAAGGCTACCACATGGGGTATCAAAAGAAAGTACCAAACAGCTTTGGACCCTTAACAAAACATGAAGAATAGGTCATTTTAAGACACTTTATAAGCCTGATGAAGGCTCAAAACAGAAGCCAAGCAAGCCCAACAAAGCATGCAATTTTACGGTAAATTGAGGGAATTACAAAACAAGTACATGATAGAAAGGCCAAACATGGTTGAGCCCTTCTTAAATGTTGGAGAGGGGCTCAAAATAAGCCCACTCACAGTTTATATCAAGCTTGAAATCAGATCACTCATGAGCTAAAAATAGCATGCAAAAGCAAGAATAGAACATGAATTCAAAGCAAGTGGTATGCAGAGAATGAAAACCAGGTTGAGCCCTTCTTCAATGTTGGAGAGGGGCTCAAAATAGGCATAATATTAGTTCATGAGATGCTCCAAATCAGATCAAAAGTAGGCCAAATAAATCATGCAATTTTACGGTAAATTGGAAGAATTACAAAGCAAGTGCATGATAGAGTCACGAAAAATGGTTGAGCCCTTCTTCAATGTTGAAGAGGGGCTCAAAATAGGCCCACTCACAGTTTATATCAAGCTCGAAAATGGATCACTCATAAGCTAAAGAAAGCATGCAAAATAATGGCTTTCCAAGAGGTATTGAAACAAGTACCAAATGGGGCTCTCAAATGGGGTTGAACCCTTAATCAAACTTGTAGAATAGCTCAAAATAGTGACATTTTAAGTATAGGTCGAAGCCCAAAACAGTGAGCAAATAGGGTAAAGAATTGATGCAAAATTGTGCTAGAAAAAGGGAATTAGTGACTTACCCTTGGAGACAAACCTTTTGTGGCTTCTTGGCTTGAATTTTTTGATCCTTAGCCTCTGAAAAACCCTTCTTTGCTGCTGGAATGGAGGTGGTGATGGTGAGGCTTAGGGTTGATGAAGGAATGAGCAAGACTTGAAGCTTGGTTTTAGGGTTTTGGAGATGAAGATGGAGGCTATGGGAGAGAGGCTCTTGAGAAGAATTTTTGTAACCCTAACAAAGAAGGAGGCCAACCCCTTATATGGACCAAAAGGGGTGTAAAAGGGGAGGGAAATGCACCCAAGCTTTCCCTCCCAAAATATCCCCCGGAGGGCTGAGATATTTTGAAAAACAGCTGGACAGCTGTAAAGGGGTCCAAAAGCAGAAAGCTGGCCGGCCAGGTAGATTTCTTTGAAGGTGGTCGGCCAGCGACCCCAACTGGTCGGCCAGCCACTCTCCCTGGCCAAAAATGAACTGAACAATTGCTGGCCGACCACCATGTTTTGGTGTCCTCCCAGGTGTGTAGAACAAGGTTCCAAGGTTGGAATCTGGCAACTCTGAAACATGAGTCACAACATTGAATTTGAAGGAGAGGCTCAAAAATGAAAGTAACAATTACTGGCCGACCAGTACTTTTTAGGGTCCTCCCATGTCCCCTCATCACAAATATGTAGTCCCGGCTCGAAGAAAATATCACTAGGGTGTTCAACACTGGCCCGGAAGTGAGCAAAACGGGGCGCCGGAGGAGCGAAACTGGTTTTCTGGAACAATTGCTGGCCTTCCACCCTCCAGTGGTCTTCCTGGTGCTAAAACAGAGGTACCTGCCAAAATTGAACAAAAACCGATGCAAAATGAATGCTCGGGGCCCAAATCACGCAGTTCGGGGTCCCGAAAATAGGCTGCAGGCACCGAAAGTGGTGTTCGGCCACGAAGTGGGTATCAGAGGCCCCAGTGTTCCTCAATATGATAAAACAGAGGTTCCCGCCGAAAATGAACAAAAACCGATGCGAAATGAATGCTCGGGGCCCAAATCACGCAGTTCGGGGTCCCGAAAATAGGCTGCAGGCACCGAAAGTGGCATTCGGCCACGAAGTGGGTATCTGAGACCCCAGTGTTCCTCAGTATGATAAAACAGAGGCACTTGCCAAAAACCGGAGAAATCGGAGATGGTTGGGCGGTCCCGAACCGAGGCACACGGCCTGACGGCTCCGAAAACCGGGGAACCGGGCTCCGAAATGGGCAAAATGGCCTACGGCCCACGAAAGTAGCTCACGGCCACTGAGAGATAGCCTACAGGACCACTCCCTCCCCTCAGGAAAGAAAATAGAGAAAACCGAGTCTGGTTCGCAAACCGAGGCAAGGCACAGGAGAAAGTTCGGAAGTCCGGAGGCAGGGCGCTCGGCCGCAACTCTGAGACTTCTGAACGAGCACAATATGCAACATCACCGAGCGCTCAATCGGTGACGTCTGAGTCTTAAGGTCGGTCAAAAATGGGGTGTTTACAGTTGCCCATCTTTGACAGAACTCGGAAGTCACAAGTGACGAGAGTGAATGTCAAAGCCTAGAGACGACCCATTTTTGACAAGGCCGAAGACTTAGACAATCATACTAGATGAACAGATATGTGCCCGTAGGCGTGCCCGCAGGCAAGGGGGCAAAATGCAAATGATAGGCACGGAGCCAGGTGATTATGCAAATGCAGCAAGCTGTAATGAGGCAAGTATTCGCAAATAGATGCAACAGTTTTAAGCAAGAATGCAAAGCAGCAACTACATTTCATGCAGTTAGGAATGCGGAGAATTATTCAATTCTCGTCGCGTCTCACACGGAGAAGATACGATACCTGCGCGATTCGTCTGGTCGCACCAGCCTCAAATGAACCGTACATACAATATCGTGCCTGCAAAATAGAGAAATTCAACAAGAACAATATGCCAACAACATATATTCAATGTGATTCCTGTGATTCCAAAAGTCCGACACACACAGTGTCGGCGAGTGAATGCATCGCAATGTAAGAAAAGATAATGCGTGACAACGCATGTTTAAGCACAGAAGTATGGTACACCAAGAAATCACGCATGACAATGCAAAATGTTCATGAGAATGCGAGTTAGGTGCATAACAATGCAAAACGAGCACAAATCGGGGTGCCCGTTTATTGCGCAACAACGAGCTGGGAAACGCGCATTTCGGCGACGGCAACTCGATCGCGGCCTCTGATTCACCTCCCGGAGAGGTCACAACATGTTTAAAAAGGATACACTCTGATTTTGATGAATAATGATGAGACACATGTCAGAAATTGCAATTTAAAGTTCCGGTGGAGCAATTCGGCGCCAGAAAGTGCACTTTTCTTGAACTTTTTCAGGTCCCGGGAACTCCAATTTTCCTCAAAATTTGCAGAGAGGTAGGGGAGGGGGTGGGGACCATGGTCGGCCAGCTCACTGCCCTAGGAGAGGCCATCGGCTAGGGGCAAAAAAGTAAATGGCCGGCCAGCCAGAAAAGGTGGCCGGCCGGCCACTGCCCAAAAGCAGGGGCATTTTGGTCATTTCGGTTATTTCTATATATATCCCCCTCCATTCAATCCGAAATCACTCCCCCAAGTGTGAAATTCTCTCCTCTTGCTTCCTAAGCCATTTTCTCCTTCAGATCTGCATTTTATACGCGCCCTCCGGCCTTCCACACAAGTTGTTTTCGCGAAATCTTCCAGTTTTAAGCACTTTGAGCCGACTAAATTTTGATTTCGGGGCTTCTCTTCTCATTTTCACCACTTGAGGTAATTTTGTCTCAATATTTGGAAGATTTTCCCGGGAGTTGACTTTTGTTGACTTTTTCCATTTCCCGAGAGTTGACTTTTGTTGACTTTTTCCAATTTTGGCTCATTTTGCTCATTTTTGCTTCTCTTTGCAGATTTCTTGACATGGCGGGTCATTTCCCTCACGGTGAAGGTTTTCCCGGCGCCGGAGATGATTTTGATATTATGACATTGCCCCCGAGGGTTCGCCCTTTTGTTCCCGATCGATACGCCCCAGCGGTACATAGACTTCCGCGAGCCGTTTTCCGTCATTTCACCGAGTTCAACGATCGGGTACCAGGGGATCTTCTTCTGCGAGAGCCGGAGCAGCACCTCTCCCACAATGCAGAGGTATTTTACTTTATTTTCTGTATCTTTCGTGCATTTGTACCTTTGCCATGCTTAGACACACAGTTTAGCTTATGACATAGTACTTTGCTTGCAACTGGAACCTGTGACTTAAACACTTGAATTTCATGAACACAGCTCATTGACTGATTGTGAACGCACAGTACACATTAGTTAGAAATTGAACACACGGCTCAAACATTGATTCACCGAACACACAGCCCGAAGTTGAAAATGAGCACACAGCACATACTGACTAAGAGTAGAACACACAGTCCCAAACTCAGATTTTCTGAACACGTAGCCCAGATTTGAAACGAACACACAGCCCACTGATTAAGAGTAGAACACACAGCCCTAAACTCTGATTTACTAAACACGCGGCCCAGATTTGTAGTGAACACACAGCCCACTGATTAAGAGTAGAACACACAGTCCCAAACTCTGATTTACTGAACACGCAGCCCAGATTTGAAGTGAACACATAGCCCACTGATTAAGAGTAGAACACACAGCCCTAAACTCTGATTTACTGAACACGCAGCCCAGATTTGAAGTGAACACACAGCCCACTGATTAAGAGTAGAACACACAGCCCTAAACTCTGATTTACTGAACACACAGCCCAGATTTGAAGTGAACACACATCCCACTGATTAAGAGTAGAACACACAGTCCCAAACTCAGATTTACTGAACACGCAGCCCAGATTTGAAGTGAACACACAACCCACTGATTAAGAGTAGAACACACAGCCCTAAACTCTGATTTACTGAACACGCAGCCCAGATTTGAAGTGAACACACAGCCCACTGATTAAGAGTAGAACACACAGTCCCAAACTCTGATTTACTGAACACGCAGCCCAGATTTGAATGTGAACACACAGCCCACTGATTAAGAGTAGAACACACAGCCCTAAACTCTGATTTACTGAACACGCAGCCCAGATTTGAAGTGAACACACAGCCCACTGATTAAGAGTAGAACACACAGCCCTAAACTCTGATTTACTGAACACGCAGCCCAGATTTGAAGTGAACACACAGCCCACTGATTAAGAGTAGAACACACAGCCCTAAACTCTGATTTACTGAACACACAGCCCAGATTTGAAGTGAACACACAGCCCACTGATTAAGAGTAGAACACACAGTCCCAAACTCAGATTTACTGAACACGCAGCCCAGATTTGAAGTGAACACACAGCCCACTGATTAAGAGTAGAACACACAACCCTAAACTCTGATTTGCTGAACACGCAGCCCAGATTTGAAGTGAACACACAGCCCACTGATTAAGAGTTGAACACGCAGCCCAAAACACGGATTTACTGAACACGCAGCCCAGATTTGAAGTGAACACACAGCCCACTGATTAAGAGTTGAACACGCAGCCCAAAACACGGATTTACTGAACACGCAGCCCAGATTTGAAAGTGAACACACAGCCCACTGATTTGTACATAGCTCATTCATTTCATTTGCACACAGCTTGTTCATTTCAGTTTGCACACAGCTTGTTCATTTCAGTTTGCACACAGCTTGTATTTTCTTGCGTACTGAACACATGTATTCATTCTGAACGCAGGTTGGTTCTCGCACCGTGCGAGGGTATGGCTCCACCGCCGCGAGGGAGTGGTATGCTGAGCTTCTGGAAGCTGTCCGGGATTTGGTTGACTTTGCAGGATTCGGACCATTCTGCAGGGGGTTATCTCACTGTCTTATCAGTAGGACATTGTTTGCTGCTCTGGCGGAGAGATGGTGGGACACCACCAATTCTTTCCATTTTTCTGCGACCGGGGATATGACCATGACCCCACTGGACTTCGCTGTACTCACCGGCCTAGACCTAGGCGGTGGACCCATTCCCTATGACGAGGATATGGGTGAGTGGGAGGCTGCTTGGATGCATCTATTGGGGGCACTCCCGCCTGTAGACAGAGCTTCCGGGAGGGTTCGGTATACTTGGTTCTCTTCCCATTTCCGGCGGCCACAGATGGAGCCTGAGTCTCTCGAGGAGGTCGAGCAGTATACCCGTGGTTTCCTCATGTTCCTCTTTGGCACCACTCTGTTTGCTGATAGAGGGAACATGGTTGGGCTGTATCTCTTGAGTGCCCTAGTAGACCTATCACAGGTCAATTAGTATGATTGGGGCGGTGCTGGCCTGGCTACCCTTTATTGTTACATGAGCGCAGTCTCTCGCACGCGGGGGGACTTACTCGGCGGCTACTGGAGAGCTTGGGAGGTACATTCTGTCCTCTTGATTTACATTTTTGCTCCTCATTACTTATTCACTGCACACACGGCGCACTTTGCATTCTGTGTTCTGCCTTTAGCACTTTGTATTCATATTCCGCACTGCTTTTCTCAGCTATGGGTATATGCATATTTCCCCACATTAGCCCCGGAGATGGAGGTGGCAGGACCTCCTATGACTCCGTTTTCATTGATGTTTGAGGGCGAGCACCTATCGAGGCCTCGAGAGACTCTCTTTGCTCTGCGACAGTACTTCGACACCGTGCGCGCGACAGAGGTATTTCAGAACTCTCAGTTCCTTTCATTTTCATCTTTGATTTGCTTTGTATTTCTGGATTTCTGATTGATTTGTACACTGGTTATCCGCAGATCACCTGGCAACCCTGGGCAGTCTTTGGCGACGATCTCGAGAATCAGTACCCCGGAGGGTCGACTAGTTCCCAGTATAGGTTCCTGCTCGAGGGACCAGTCGGCAGGGCTTGGTTCCTGGGGGAACGCTTTCAGCGTCAGGTGTGGGGGTATGTGTCTCAGGACCCTCCTGCTGTGCCTCCATCCACTATGCGGACTGCCGACAGGCTATCTACTGAGGAGGTCACTAGGGACATGCAGGGCACCGATGCTTTATTACATCTCATTGAGGGGAACTACGCCACTTATCGCCGCATATATCTGATGCCCCCATTGACGGGAGTACGGGCTCCACCACTGAGGCCCATTGGCGCACCATCTTCGAGTCGTGCCCGTGCTGCAGACATCCCCTCTTCTAGCAGGGCTGGTGCATCTAGGGGTAGAGGTAGTTCGATTCCTCCGATCCCTCCAACTCTCGATCATCCTGGATGGCCAGATATGCCGACTGAGTTGACGAGTTGGCAGTATGGGACTACTTCTCCGATTCCGATCCCTATAGAGCCTCCGATGCCTGGTCACAGATATGTCAGAGACCCTGATTCACCACCGGTATGTTTTACAGCTTTGATTTATCAGTCGGACATTTGGACATCCATTCCTTTACTGATAGTTTTGCATTTGTGTCTGTAGCCTCCAGTCGAGTATATGGACGAGATGCTTGGGATGTTAGCCTCACTTGAGGGGATGGTCCTGCGTAGAGAGGCACAGATGTCCATCATGGGCTTCCAGGTACCCTTCATCTCTCTTGCATTTATCATATTTGTGATGACATGCTGGTCTTGAGCATTCTGCTGCACTGATAGGCTGTGTAGAACACATCTGGCACACACCCCACTCACATACTGTACTTGCACCTGCTTTTATGTTTGAACTAATGTATTGCACTTTTCATTTTCAGATGCCTCCCGTATATGCTTCGACACGAGGTGGGCCACCCGGGCCTTCTCAGAGAGGTCGAGGTGTTAGACCTACTCGAGGTACTGGGCCCCGAGGAGCTGGGCCATCCAGGCCTTACCGAGGAGCTCGAGGAGCAGGGTCGTCTCGCAGACGCAGGGCACCCATTGTCGAGGATGAGGAGGAGGAGGTCGCAGACTGTGTGTCAGAGGCATCTCCTGGGGAGGGAGGCTCCGGTCTTGGTTCCGGGAGTGGGGGTGAGGCTGAGGGAGATCCGGAGGATGACAGCTCTGATCCGGATGGTGATGATGGTGCAGAGGTTGTCCCGCAGAAGAGGATGAGAGGGCCTCCTCATTCCCGTTCCCGAGGATACTGATGTTATTTCCTGCTTTATTTTACTTTTTGGCTAGTAGTTTGTAGCACTTTGCATATTATTAGGCAGTTTTATTTCCTGTAAAACTTGTACCTTTCTTTTGTTGTAAAACATGATGAAATGAAACAGCTTTTTGAAAAGATGTTTGTATTTGAAATTCTTAGCATCGCATCGCATCATTTTGCACAAAAATGGAATCGAATGAAAATGTGCCTCATGTATTTACCGGGTCAGGTAATGAACCGACGCAACAAATCAAAACAACTCGACTCACTAAGAAATAACAGAATCTTAGCAAGTTTATAACTCGATAAGCAAAATACAACAATGTTAACGACTCAATAAACAAGACTTAACAAAATTGTGTAACCAATAAGTAACAATTCAAAACACAAAATGCGACAGCTCGACAAAACTTACAACTCGATAAACAAAACAACAACTTGATAAGCAAAAATACAACAGAACAAACTTTGGACGGACAATCCGGATGATGGAACGCACCCGTAACTGAGAGAAATGGAGGCCTTCGACACTCCCGATGCATGAAAGTGCCTCAAACTTCCTTCCGGCGGGCAAAACAGGACCAACGCGCGGCCGAAAACATTTTGCATTTGGAGCCTAGAGGGTGGCCGGCCTACTAGGATAGATGGCCGGCCGGCCACCTCTCCCGCAACCTCCAGAAATTTGACACGTGTCCTTTAAATAGTGTTTTGCCCCTCTATAAAAGCCCCACCCTTGAACCTTATTCATTTCATCACATTTCCTCACAAAAATGGAGGCATTTCTCGCAGAAAATCTCACATCTTGGATTTCTTCTTTAGATGGCTCGGAGAAGTTGAACTTCCGGGGTTTTGGCTTGAATGCACTGTTCACGCTGGGCCGGACTCCACTGCATCTTCCTTTCCTCTATGCCGCGGCAAGGTTTTGGAACCCGGTGACGCACGTCTTCAGCTTTGGCGGGCAAGAGGTATGTCCTACTTTTGAAGATTTTCAAATCTTGATGGAGTTCGAGCGAGGCGAGGAAATTCTGCCCCAGCTCAATTTTAGCTATGCCCAAACCTTAGGGCGGATGTGCGGTCTTAATGCGCATGATGCTAGATCTCTGATTGGTGATGGCATGTTGGATATCCCGAGCCTGATTTACCGATTCTCTGATGCCGGTGACCGTAGCGACCACTATTGGCAAGGTTTCCGGCAGCATGCCCTCTGCTTGTGCCTACTATCTCATTTTCTGTTTGTCTAGGGCTCCGGAGGAGCTAGCATCCGTTTGATTGAAGTCGCCCAAGGTTTGAGAGAAGGAAAGAGTTGCATCGCCATGACTCTGGCCGAGACACTGATGGGCTTGGATGCTTTCCACTGCCGGGAGACAACCAGGTTTGCGGGGAGTCCACTACTGTTGCAGGTAATGTTTCCCACCCAAGCTCACATGTATATTCACTCACATCACTCGGCCCTCAGGCTTGGTTTTTCTCACAAAACCCTCATCTTACTTTTCTCTCATCGCACATCTCTCTATTCTTTATTCTCTCATTTTTCATCCCTCCCCAGATATGGCTGATGGATAAATTGCAAGTTGTGGACTCTTGTTCTGCTTACTCAGCCCGTGGCTACTTCTTTCGGCAACGCCTAGTCAACGACCTTGATGAGGGATGGTGGTTCAACTGGATGTGCAACTTGTCTGCAGATCGCATTGCTTGGCGCTGCCCTTGGCTTAATCTCCCGGCAATGGGCCACAGCATGTCCCGGCAGGTTGGGATTCGATTGGTTGGTTTGACCCACTGTGTATTCTACTTCCCATTCCGCATTCTACGCCAATTTGGCCATGATCAAACTTGCCCACCGGAGGGGATAGAGTATCCGGCTACATTTCCAGTTCGAGGTGCACAGCTGGCTCGGCAGGCCGCAGCCTGGAGAATTAGAGAGCTTCTGGCCCCTGCCCTTACTTTTAGTTGCACTTTGTCTGATGAATGCTGGGATTGGCTTAATGAAGAGGCACAGACTGGGCCTAACTTGGCATCAGAAGCTTCGACTAGCTCTGGGAGGGGGCGCAGGGACACCTGACTTGACTATGCCCCAGATTTATTGCTTTATTAGTACTTTCAAGTTTTCGTTATGAATGTAATAAAAAGCAACTTCACTTGTATGCAAGAGCAAAAGAACTTTGTTTTGAAATCAATGAAATTGAAGGTTGTGGTACTGAAAATTTTCCGCTTTGGTCCAAAAATGGTCTTAGTTGTGAAAAGATTAATTTGAACAAAGTCAACTTTTATTAAAACTTTTCAAAACTATTTTCGATAAGGATCAGAACTGGACACGCCTGAGATCTGTCACTGAGATGCACAACCCCGGATCCTAGCAACTGGAAAGTTGCCCCTAGTCTGGAAAGTACCGCAGCACTTCATTACAACGGAAAGTTGCCCCTAGTCTGAATAACACTGTACCGGAGATCACGATAAATGCTGATGAATAGAGATGACTGAGATGATCAATATGGACAAAGTTGATCGGGGAAAAGATTGTGGCTGAACTTCAGGATGAAGCTGCCTACGTATCCCATAGATGGGAATCAAGCCTTACGTAGTTCAGGCTTAGGTTCACTCGGGTATTTTTATTCTCCTTTTGCGCTCTAACTTTTGCCAAGGCCGCCCTTTGCGGGTTTTCAACCTTGCGAGCTCAGTTTTTATAATTTCAAATTTTCTGTGCTCTGAGTTTTGCCCAGGTCGCCCTTTCGGGTTTTCGGCCTAGCGAGCCTCTCAGGGGTAGTATTTCTTCAACTTGTCCAGGTTAATCGGTTGGGAAAACTCCAAGCCATCTAAGTCCATCAGAACCACAGCTCCACCTGACCAGATTGACTTAATGATGTAAGGACCAGTCCAATTGGGTCTGAACTTGCCCCTTGGGTCGTGGATGGGAGCTCGGTTGTCCTTGAGTACTAAATCTCCTTCCTTTAAGTTCCTGGACTTAACCTTCTTGTTGAAAGCCCGGGCAATTCTGCGTTGATAGCCTTGAATGTGGTACAGTGCTTTCAGCCTTCTTTCATCGAAAAGCATGAGTTCCTCAAATCTATTTTGCTGCCAATCTGCCTCGGCTATTTGGCACTCGGCCAATACTCTCAACGATGGAACCTCAATCTCAATTGGTAGAACGGCCTCCATCCCATAGACTAATGAATACGGAGTCGCCCCTGTAGAAGTTCTGATTGAAGTCCGGTAGCCCCATAGAGCAAACGGCAGCTTATCTGGCCAGTCCCGGTAGGTTTCCACCATCTTCTGCAGTATGCGCTTGATATTCTTGTTGGCAGCCTCAACCGCTCCATTGGTTTGCGGCCGATAGGTAGACGACTTATGAAAAGCCACATTGTATTTCTCCAACAAGTCTATCACTTCCTTCTTGAAGTGGGAACCATTGTCTGAAACGATTTCATTTGGGACTCCGTAGCGACAGATGATGTTGTTCCTGATAAATTTTGCTACATGCGAAGCTTTCAACACCGCATAAGATTGGGCCTCAACCCATTTTGTAAAATAATCTATCGCTACCAAGATGAACTCATGCCCATTCGACCCCTTTGGCGTAACAGCCCCGATTACATCAATCCCCCAAACTGAAAAAGGCCATGGTGAAGTCATGTTGTACAGCTTCGATGGCGGGATGTTCATGCGGTTTGCATGGATCTGACATTTGTGGCATCGCCGAACAAAACCAATACAATCCTCCTCCATGGTGGACCAGTAATAACCCTGTCTGAGGATCTTCCTTGCCAACATGACCCCATTCATGTGTGCTCCACATTCTCCTCCGTGGATGGCTTCCATCAGATGCTTTGACTCTTCTGCATCAACGCACAGTTTATGCATTCCCAGATGACCCCTTTTATACAGTTTACCCCCGCAGATGATGAACTGAACGGCCAATCTTCTTATTGCCCTTTTGTCTTTGGCATTTACCCTTGGCGGGTACGCTTCTCTCTCCAAGAAATTCCAGATATCGTGATACCAAGGGTGTTCGTCCTGAACTTCATCTATGGCTGCAATCGACTCATAGGCAGGTGCAAATTTCTGATCAATGATGACTGGACGCATCCGGATTCCAGTCGGGATGTCTATCATAGATGATAGAGTTGCTAAAGAATCTGCGAACCTGTTGTTCTCTCTCAGTAGATGAGTAAAACTTAACTTTTCAAACCGAGGAATCAGCAAGTCCAAGGTCTGGTGATACATCATCATATTTTCCTCTTTTACTTTCCAGTCTCCTTTAGCTTGAGACACAACAAGGTTCGAATCCCCAATGACATCCAGCCGTTTTGCCCCTAGTTCTAGGGCTGCTTCTAAACCAGCAATGCACGCCTCATATTCTGCTTCGTTGTTCGAGACTTTGAACCGGAGTTTGAAGGCTAGAGGGATACGGGAATTGTCGGGTGCTATCAGCAACACTCCTATCCCATACCCATGTTGATTTGACGCTCCGTCAAAGTACATCGTCCAAATTTCATCGTCGATATACAGAATTGCTTCATCTGGGAATAGATACTCAACTGCTTCATCCCCCTCAACTGGATGGTCGGCAAGGAACTCTGCTACCGCTCTTCCTTTGACTGACTTGCGGGTGACATATGTGAGATCAAATTTGGAGAGCAACAGCAACCAACGAGCTAGCCTACCCGTAAGTGCTGGTTTCTCGAAAAGATATTTGATGGGATCGAGACGTGAAACCAACATTACGGAGTGAGCTAACAAGTAGTGCCGCAGCTTCCTGGTAGCCCATACCAGAGCTAAGCAAGCCTTTTCCAACGGTGTATACCGGGTCTCATATTCTAGCATCTTCTTACTCAGATAGTAGATGGCCTTTTCCACCTTGTCTTCTGATTCTTGCGCGAGCATGCAGCCCATTGTAGTCTCAGTCACTGACAGATACAAAATCAACGGTTTCCCTAGTTCTGGCGGTGATAACACGAGCGGGTTCTGTAGATACTCTTTAATCTGTTCAAATGCAGCTTGACATCGGCCGTCCCATTGGAACTTCTTTCCTTTCTTCAGGAGGCCAAAAAGTGGTTCACAAGTCAAGGTTAGTTTTGAAATAAACCGTCTTATGAATTGCACTTTACCCAGAAAGCCTCGCACCTCCTTTTCAGTCCTTGGTGGTGGCATTTCTAAGATGGCCTTGATTTTGGAAGGGTCGACTTCGATGCCCCTTTGCGTAATCAGAAACCCCAGCATTTTTCCCGCTGTAACACCAAATGTACATTTCTGAGGGTTTAGCCACAACCGGAATTCCCTGATCCTTTGGAAAAACTTGTGCAAGGCGGTGTAGTGGCCCTCTCTTTCCTTGGACTTGACAATCATGTCGTCCACGTACACCTCAACCTCTTTGTGGATCATATCATGTAGTATTGTGGTCGCGGCCCGTTGATAAGTAGCCCCAGCGTTTTTCAACCCAAACGGCATTACCCGGTAGCAGTATGTCCCCCACGGGGTGGTGAATGCAGTCTTTTCCCTGTCTTCGGGTGCCATCACTATCTGATTGTATCCTGAGAAGCCATCCATAAATGAGAGCAATGCATGTCCTGCTGTGAAATCTACCAGCTCATCGATGTGCGGCAAGGGAAAGTCGTCCTTCGGACTAGCTCTGTTCAGATCTCTGAAGTCTACACACACCCGGATCCTGCCATCTTTCTTCGGCACCGGCACAATGTTGGCCAACCAAGTCGGGTACTCAGATACCAGCAGGAAGCCTGCGTCGATTTGCTTGGTGACCTCTTCCTTAATCTTAAGAGCCCAATCCGGGCGGATCCTTCTGAGCTTCTGCTTGACAGGTCGGGCCTCGGGGTCAAGGGGGATCCGATGCTGTACAATCTCAGGATCGATTCCAGGCATGTCTTCGTAGGACCACGCGAAAACATCTTTGAAATCTTTTAATAAAGCGACTAAGCGCTCGCGTTCCTCCGAAGACAACGTGGACCCGATCTGGACCAGCCGCGGGTCCTCCTCAGTACCAATGTTCACGGTAGTGATTTCGTCCACTAGGGGTTTAACAAACCTCTCCTGCTCCTGCTCAATTAGACGCTGCAAAACCGGAGGAACTTCGTCCTCTTCGTTTTCATCAAAATTTTGAAAGTCTGAATTAATACAATAAATTAGGGGCACAGAAAAGTACTCGGAAACCACAGGCAGTTCATTCTCATTAGGCACATCCAAATCATCCAATTCATCGGTTACAACAGACTCAAATGAAAAGGAAAAAGACGACCTGGACAGGACTGTGGCATCCGGGTTGACATCCCCAGGAGTACCAGACTCAGACTCAGTCGAGCTGGAACCTGATTCCGACTCACAAGATTCGGTGGAATCAGATTCCGGCTCACTACCTGACCCGGTGCTGCTGGACAGAAATCCCTCCTCGTATTGCCAGGTGAGGGAGGGTGCGATTGATGCATCCAAGATAGCTGCTGGTCGGCTCGCAGCCGTTTCATTCCCAATCATGGAAACCACAAAGTTATCCCCCAAGCACTCTTGGTCGATCGGAGGATCAGAGAGGAGACATGCCAGTGCTACCCCCATTTCAAATTCAATGCCCTCAGGATCCACTGCTTTATACTGCTCGACCTCAGTTGTTGGGTCTGTCTGCTCTGTGGCAACGTCATCCTCGGATAGTTGCAGGTCGAAAAAGATCTCGAAGCCTGGCACGCGCTTCTTCTCCGCGTTCAGCCACGGCTCTGGGAAGCCGCAAAATGGAAAGTCCTCCCCCTCTCGGACGAAGCGTCCGTTCAGGGTACCCTGAATGGGCCTATGCATTAAATCAAAAGGCTTCCCAGCCTGTTTTGCTCTGGCTCTGCCGGCCATTTCCTTACCTTTTCTCACCCAGTCCTCTTTGGTGGGCAGATAACCCAGTCCAAAGGTATGCGGGTTATGTGGCACTTCGGCCAACGCTGCGACTCCTTTCCTGCCGCTTCTTCACAATCCCATCCCGGGGATATGTTGTAGCTTGTTCATGAGGTAGACGGATTGAGCACTGACGTACACACCCTCATTCACAGCCATAATGTTTTGCACTACCCGGGCCTCAGCCAAAGTAAATCCCGATATAAACACGTCCTCCATGCCGTGTTCAATCTCTAAGACTGGCGTAGATATCTCCGGAGGGGGATGGATTGATGAGTTCCCAAACACAATGGCTACTCCCTTTCCATAGGGGTATTTCACCATTTGATGTAGAGTGGATGAGACGGCCTTTACCTGATGCAACCAGGGTCGCCCCAAAAGCATGTTAAAGGATGCAGGGACCTCCAAGACATGAAAATCTACCTCGTGTTGTCCAGGCCCAATCTTGGTTTGGATTTTTACTGTCCCTAGGACATCCCTACTTGTATTGTCGTAGGCTCTGATTACTTGAGTGGTCGGTGTGAAGTCTGCGGGCTTTAACCCGATTGCATACGCCGTTCTGGCTGGGCAGACATTGATAGCGGACCCGGTATCAACAAGTACCATCGGAATCCATTTGTCCCTGCATTCTACAGAGATGTAGAGGGGTCTGTTATGATCCACGCCCTCAGGCGGCAACTCCTTGTCTGAAAAGGTCAATGCCGGGGAACCTCCTCCCGGAAAAACCAGCCCAACCAGCTGCTCTGGTGTAGTTTCGATGGAGAGTTTGGCCTTGTCCATAGCAGATAGGACAGCCTGTCTATGTACCCTTGAAGCCATAAGCAGTCCCCAGATGGAGATGTCTGCTTGTATTTTCTTTAATTGCTTCAGTACAGCCTCTTCTTCAATTTGCTTCTCTCTCTGTTTCTCCGCCTCCTTATCTTTCCCCGATGCTTCGGGTTGATCAAGGTGTGGGGGCTTGAAATACCGCCCACTTCTAGTCATATGGTCTACCTCTTCGAGGTACCAGGTGCTGTCGGGTTGGCCACCCGCCCAATCTTCGTCTGTGTGGGCGAGATACAAGTCATCATCTTCCCACCACATCCCATTAGCATCTAACAGGCACCTGTCTGGTTCGGGCATGTTTGCACTCTCAGCATTTTCATTCCACATGCTCACAGCATGTCCTGCCCTCGTGCTTGCAGCACTTTCAACCTCTTCATGGTTCTTTGCTTTTCGGATCCTCTCAGAATCCCACTTCTTTTCTTGTTCCTCCAGCGTTAATTGTTCGATTTTCAAAATGTCTTGATCCCGAGCGGAATTCTTTGTACCGGCGCTCTCCGGCAATTTGATCTGACTCTCGGCCCTTCCGGCCACAAATGGTACTTTTGCCTCTGCCGGGCCTTGCTCTGATTGAAATTCCACGATGTCTGGCTGATCATCTAACCACCCAGTAACTTCCGCTGACTCCCCGTATTCGAACCAGTTGATTGTTGCATCCCCTGATTCTTGGTCGTTGAAAAACTGGAGGTTGGCGAAGTCCTCTTCCATCGTTGTCAGATCATCCCCCACTGATTCAAGTTTGTCCCCCCGGATCATACACAATTCAGCCTCTTCCGGCGGCCCCACACTCAGCTTAGGCTGGCTCATTGACAAGATATATCCACTCGGATCATAAGCTCTGCCAGCTAAATTCTCAGACTGCTCCACCCCAGACTCAACAGTTTTGCTCTTCTCGGAAGCCTGCCCCGTTCCATTTTCGGTGGTCACCACCTTTGGCTCAGGTTGGGTTGTGGAGGTGTCCATCATGCACAAGTCAGTGCTATCAGGAAGGATCACCTTTGGCTTGGGTAGGTGGGAGGGAGTAATGTAGATACTAGGGTCGTAAGACACGTCCCCAGTTTGGATGAGATTGATTCTTTTGGGTGGATCTTGGTTATGTGCTGGGAGTGGGTTAGTTGTGACGTTGGGTCTCTCGGGAGGTAGAATGATGTTTTTGTCAATGAGGTCTTGAATCTCATGACGCAGCCTGTAACATTGGTCGGTATCATGACCATGCTACTGGTGGTATTTGCAATATTTGGCTGGGTTGTGGGAAGGGGGGAGTGGATTTGGAGGGGGCCTCGGTTCCAAGGGTTTCAGATGCCCCTTTCTGACTAGAACCCCGAGGACTTTGGATAAAGGCATATGTAGTGGGGAGAAGGTTCGTTGACCCCTGGATTGGTATCTTGAAGCTTGGTTACTGCTCCCAGATGCATCAGAAAAAGGTGTGGCCGCTGCGGGCCTTGGTTGGGGAGGGGGAGTGGTGGTGACCATACCGACCTCTGAAGCTCTTGTATTTGCAGCGCCACTCGGGCCTGCGTTGTTATTGCGGTTGAATGTCCTCCGGGGTTGCTCCCGGTCCTGATCGATCAATCCTTGCTTCATCGCATCTTCGATCTGTACCCCCATCTCGTGTAGATCTGAGAAGGTGGGGAAAGGGAGTACGATCATTTTCTGCATTAACTTAGGTTGGAGATTGCGCACAATCATCCGGATTTGATCTTTATCAGTTGGCCTTAAGGTCATCATCAATGCCTTTGCTCTCCACCGAGTTACAAAATCAGAGAAAGTCTCTTTTTGTTCCTGCCTCGTCGTTTCGAGATCACGTGTTGTAATCTCGATCTGAGTATTATATGAATATTGTGCAACGAAGGCCTCGGCTAGCTCATCCCAATTTCTCTTCACATCATCTTCCAATTTTGCGTACCAGATGGCCGCAACCCCTGACAAAGTTCTGCCAAATAAAGAAAGCTTTTGCGGTCGGGTTAGGCCCATCGGCCTCAAGACGTCTGAAAATAGCTGGATATGGACCATAGGATCCCCTGATCCGTCAAAACGATCAATCTGCGGCATCTTAAATCTGTCCGGCAGTGTCACGGCCACGTCAGTATAGCCGTCTTCAATATCTGGGATGGCCTTCACCCCCTGTGATTTCTTGAAGAGCTTTTCCAATTTGCTCAATTTCAGAGCTGTTTGGTCTACCTCGAACTCAAATGGAGAGTCCGGGTGATTAGGTGTAAGATTCTTGGACAGTTGCGGCGGAAGTGGGGGCGGAGCCAGCCCCGTTGGAAGACTCGTGTCCTCTTGAGTGTTTTGGAAGTTTGGCGGAGCGTTTTGTGGATTTGGGAGGGTATTCTGGGTGTTCTGGGTATTCTGAGGATTCGGAGGGGCATTCTGAGGATTTAGCAGGGTATTCTGGCCAGTGGGTGCCTGCTCAGGCAGTGGAGCCGCTGGTGGAGGGGGAATTTGATGCGCCCCTAGTGGAGGAGGGACCTGGTGTGAAGCAGATGCTGCATTCTGCTGTTGTAATCTGGTGATCAGCTCAGACTGCTGGGCCATGACAGCGGCCTGCTGTTTAGAAAATTCCGCCTGGCGGATAGCATCATCTTGCATCTGTTTCATGCTCTCATTCATCTGGCGCATCATCGCCTCCATCCCTGATGTATCCTGATGTTCCATCTGAATAACTGGCAAGTGTATCTCTATAGCGGAAATAGCGACCTCAGTCGGATTGTTCACTGCTAGGGTAGGCCTCTGCCCTGATGATCTCTGCTCAGACGGACTGCGCCTTCTCGGCCTTTTTCTAACAACTGGGGGTAGTGAGTGGAACACTGGATGTCCGTCAATCAGATCCTCGGATCGAATAAGTCGGCGACCTCGTGTCCAAAGTGCTTGGGAAGTATCTAGTGGTTCAGAAGCAATCGTGCTGAAAACTGCCCTAGCAAAAAGATAATAAAGCAAAAAGAAATAAATGACCAGAAAAACGGACAGCATGACGGCTTAATTTAAATACACAAAACACACAGTCGGGCATACAATACGCAGTTAATAAGCTGGAAATACACTGTCCTCAACCACTGGTCACTATTCCTGTATCACTGTTCCCCAAAACTGAATCGGATATCCGCAGACAACTGATTCTCAGATATTGACTGATGCCCACAGGCCTGACACCCAATCTCAAAAACTGATACATGCATTCCCTGTAGAGACGCACTCTAGCAAGCACATAACAGATAAGTGAGAGCCAAAACACCCCTATGTTGGGGTAGGGTTTCCCTGTCCTATTTTGTCAGGAACTAGGGTTTCACTACGCACGCAGCGGCTTCAAACAACCTATAAACGGGTAAGCAACCTGTCCTAGTTTGGAATGGTCACTATAGATCCGAATATGCGCTAGGTCGAATGGTCAAAAAGGGTGCCCCGGTAAAACCGGGGTTTGTGTTCCCATACTGTCAGAGCCCAGAGCCGATCAGCCTTACGGACATGACTTGACAAGACAAGCCTCCGGCAAATCGTTCGGGAATGGCATATGGCAAACACGGTGTCCTAGGCGCACCAATGCAAATGCAATGCAAAGAAACACACAAGTGTAGTCAAAACCAGATATCATGAGTTCGAGTCAAGTTCTCTAAATCCCCAGCAGAGTCGCCAGAAACTGTAACAAGTCCGCGAGGGACCTCGCTACAGTTCGGACTCGATTTGTGCCACGGTTCTAAATCTTGAACCAAAGAGTCCAAATCCGGCAAATCGTTTTGAAAACAGATTTTTTTTTGAAAGAAGTGCCAAACATGGACTGCTTTGCCAGATACAGAGTCGCCACCTAAATATTTTTTAAATGGGAAATTTAGGAAACCCTAACTCGGTGCCAAAGGCCACGCGTCCGTCATCACCAAAGTTGGCTCGGGAACTTGGGTACGATTGGGGAAGGTCACATCGTGAGCACCCCCGCTCGCCCGGTCAAAGACCGGCCTCTACTAACCATGATATCTGTTTTTGAAAACTTTGTATGTTCTTATTCCGGTTATTAGCCTAGGTTACTATGTGATGCGCACAGCATACAAGTATAGACTGAGTCGCCTGAATTGGAACAAAACATTTCATGTTTGTTTGTTTGTTTGAAAATGGTTTGATGGTGCTACCCGCAAGTAGGCTAAGACGTGGATTTGCCACCCTCGGGTGGGCTTAAGAAAACATGATTTTGCCACTATCTAGTGGGCTTAAAACAAACAGTCAATGCATTGTTCCAATCCAAATAACTCAACCTCCACCCACAGGCATTCAAGGCAGTTATATCATATAAGCAAATAGCCTCATGGCAAGCATGCTATTCATGGCAACACTCACACACATGCAAGGATGCTAAAGCATAAAACTTACCGAGTACTCCAAGCCAAAACAGAAACCGGTTAGAAATCATGCATGAATCCTAAATATGCTAAAATGCCTAATGCAACACATGCAAAATGCAACTATACCAGGCTCGGCTATTCTAAACATGGTATGTGAAATGTTACAGCTAACATGTATTCAATTTGGAATTGAAATACAGATGCAGTTTGTATGATGCGCCGAGCCCGGTGCGTGCAAAAACAGATGAATGATGCAAACATGCTGTCATACTGTATGCTAATTGAAATATGCCCAATATCTAACCATCGTAAGCAGATAAATAAAAGGGAGAAAGAAATGGGGGTTGGAAGACATACATCACACGCACGCACACTTATTACAATTATGCCCTCGCGCAGAGGGTCCGAATAAATAATAATACAGTCCGAATAAAAGAATAATACAGTCCGAAATAATACAGATTCCTAATTAATTGATAAATTAACTAAGAAAAACTGTAAACTGGCATGCAAGCCAGGGGCTGCCTTGATTATGATGAATGATGCATGCCGGGCTGCTTTGGCGCTGAAATCCACTGGGATGCCCCGATTAGCCTCTGTTTGCAATATTCCTCGAAATGCGTGCCGAGCTCCGAAAAGTTGCTGATTCTTCATTTTGCTACAACAGAGAGCAGGAAAAGGGCATAGCAATGTATTTCACAAATATATGCATGCCTCGATCCTCGTGCCACCAATCACGTATACCGATGCATGATGGCCGAGGAGCCGAATTGCACAACTCAATATAGGATGAATGCACATGAATGCTACAACAAAACCTAACTCCATCATGGGTAATCCGGAGTGTCGGTGACTTGGGAATTGAGACCCGTTCCGTCACTCGGAGTACGAAACGTGCCTCGTTTCCCGTGCCCGGACTAACTCCTATCCCGAACACGATGCAATATGCATGATATGCATGAATGCAACCTAAGATACAACCTAGTATGCACAATGCAGATGAAAATGAGATGCCTCGAAATGCGTACACACAGGCACGCAAACCGAGGTAATGACACACGCGATATAATGAGACTAAAAATGGCGTGACAGTGTAATATGGGCTTATACCAACATGAGTGAGCCTCAGCCACACTCACACAGGAGGCCAATAGATGAAAAGTGAAGTGCCTCGAAATGCGTGCACACGGACACGCAAACCGAGGCAATGATATAAAGGCATGAAAATGCAAAATCGGGCTTACACTAACATGAGAGGACCTCAGCCGCACTCACATAAGATGCCGTCGGATAAAAAATGAAGTGCCTCGAAATGCGTGCACACGGGCACGCCAACCGAGGCGGTGGCATACGCAATGCAAATGATATGGAAAATGCAAATTGGGCTTACACTAACATGAGAGGGCCTTAGCCGCACTCACATAAGAGGCCATCGGATAAAAAAATGAAGTGCCTCGAAATGCGTGCACACGGGCACGCCAACCGAGGCGGTGGCATATGCAATGCAAATGATATGGAAAATGCAAATTGGGCTTACACTAACATGAGAGGGCCTCAGCCGCACTCACATAAGAGGCCATCAGATAAAAAAATGAAGTGCCTCGAAATGCGTGCACACGGGCACGCAAATCGAGGCGATGGCCCTAAGGCATGGAATGACATGCGAAATGAAATGAGGGCTTACACCAACATGAGAGGGCCTCAGCCGCACTCACATAAGCCGCCGAGAGATGAGGATGAGCTGCCTCGAAATGCGTGCATACGGGCACGCAAACCAAGGCAGTGACATACAGGCGTGAAATGGCATGCAAATGAAACGTGGCATATGGCATATGATAAATGTAAATTTCAGTAGCCAAGATGATGCACAAATAGCCCCCGAATTGTGACAAAATTACACCCGATGCCCGAAATGCAATGTTATGCACCCGAAACGGCCTACAGCCCTACTAAACATGCACAATATGGACATAACATGTAAAACAGTAGCAAGGCAGCCCCTAAACTAGCATTTTTTCAGTACAAAGTATGGCCAAACAATGATCACAAGTATAGCAAAAATAGCTTGCAAAAATGGGGGAAAAGAGGAGAATTACAAAGCAAGTGGTATATACAATGCTCAAACTGAAAAACACAGTTCTAAAAAATTAAAGAGAGGCAAAAAATATACACATTTACAAGAGATGACATCCCCCAATTCAGTATGTAGATATGCTCAAAATAGCATGCAAAATGAAGCCAACAAAGGCTACCACATGGGGTATCAAAAGAAAGTACCAAACAGCTTTGGACCCTTAACAAAACATGAAGAATAGGTCATTTTAAGACACTTTATAAGCCTGATGAAGGCTCAAAACAGAATCCAAGCAAGCCCAACAAAGCATGCAATTTTACGGTGAATTGAGGGAATTACAAAACAAGTACATGATAGAAAGGCCAAACATGGTTGAGCCCTTCTTAAATGTTGGAGAGGGGCTCAAAATAAGCCCACTCACAGTTTATATCAAGCTCGAAATCAGATCACTCATGAGCTAAAAATAGCATGCAAAAGCAAGAATAGAACATGAATTCAAAGCAAGTGGTATGCAGAGAATGAAAACCAGGTTGAGCCCTTCTTCAATATTGGAGAGGGGCTCAAAATAGGCACAATATTAGTTCATGAGATGCTCCAAATCAGATCAAAAGTAGGCCAAATAAATCATGCAATTTTACGGTAAATTGGAAGAATTACAAAGCAAGTGCATGATAGAGTCACCAAAAATGGTTGAGCCCTTCTTCAATGTTGAAGAAGGGATCAAAATAGGCCCACTCACAGTTTATATCAAGCTCGAAAATGGATCACTCATAAGCTAAAGAAAGCATGCAAAATAATGGCTTTCCAAGAGGTATTGAAACAAGTACCAAATGGGGCTCTCAAATGGGGTTGAACCCTTAATCAAACTTGTAGAATAGCTCAAAATAGTGACATTTTAAGTAGGGGTCGAAGCCCAAAAAAGTGAGAAAATAGGGTAAAGAATTGATGCAAAATTGTGCTAGAAAAAGGGAATTAGTGACTTACCCTTGGAGACAAACCTTTTGTGGCTTCTTGGCTTAAATTTGTTGATCCTTAGCCTCTGAAAAACCCTTCTTTGCTGCTGGAATGGAGGTGGTGATGGTGAGGCTTAGGGTTGATGAAGGAATGAGCAAGACTTGAAGCTTGGTTTTAGGGTTTTGGAGATGAAGATGGAGGCTATGGGAGAGAGGCTCTTGAGAAGAATTTTTGTAACCCTAACAAAGAAGGAGGCCAACCCCTTATATGGACCAAAAGGGGTGTAAAAGGGGAGGGAAATGCACCCAAGCTTTCCCTCCCAAAATATTCCCCGGAGGGCTGAGATATTTTGAAAAACAGCTGGACAGCTGTAAAGGGTCCAAAAGCAGAAAGCTGGCCGGCCAGGTAGATTTCTTGAAGGTGGCCGGCCAGCCACTCCAACTGGTCGGCCAGCCACTCTCCCTGGCCGGCCGGCCATGGCCAAAAAATGAACTGAACAATTGCTGGCCGACCACCATGTTTTGGTGTTCTCCCAGGTGTGTAGAACAAGGTTCCAAGGTTGGAATCTGGCAACTCTGAAACAGGAGTCACAACATTGAACTTGAAGAAGAGGCTCAAAAATGAAAGTAACAATTACTGGCCGACCAGTACTTTTTAGGGTCCTCCCATGTCCCCTCATCACAAATATGTAGTCCCGGCTCGAAGAAAATATCACTAGGGTGTTCAACACTGGCCCGGAAGTGAGCAAAACGGGCGCCGGAGGAGCGAAACTGGTTTTCTGGAACAATTGCTGGCCTTCCACCCTCCAGTGATCTTCCTGGTGCTAAAACAGAGGTACCTGCCAAAATTGAACAAAAACCGATGCAAAATGAATGCTCGGGGCCCAAATCACGCAGTTCGGGGTCCCGAAAATAGGCTGCAGGCATCGAAAGTGGTGTTCGGCCACGAAGTGGGTATCAGAGGCCCCAGTGTTCCTCAATATGATAAAACAGAGGTTCCCGCCGAAAATGAACAAAAACCGATGCGAAATGAATGCTCGGGGCCCAAATCACGCAGTTCGGGGTCCCGAAAATAGGCTGCAGGCACCGAAAGTGGCATTCGGCCACGAAGTGGGTATCTGAGACCCCAGTGTTCCTCAGTATGATAAAACAGAGGCACTTGCCAAAAACCAGAGAAATCGGAGATGGTTGGGCGGTCCCGAACCGAGGCACACGGCCTGACGGCTCCGAAAATCGGGAACCGGGCTCCGAAATGGGCAAAATGGCCTACGGCCACGAAAAGTAGCTCACGGCCACTGAGAGATAGCCTACAGGACCACTCCCTCCCCTCAGGAAAGAAAACAGAGAAAACTGAGTCTGGTTCGCAAACCGAGGCAAGGCACAGGAGAAAGTTCGGAAGTCCGGAGGCAGGGCGCTCGGCCGCAACTCTGAGACTTCTGAACGAGCACAATATGCAACATCACCGAGCGCTCAATCGGTGACGTCTGAGTCTTAAGGTCGGTCAAAAATGGCAAACCGCTCAGGAATAGCAGATGGCAAACACGGTGTCCTAGGCGTACCGATGCAAATGTAATGCACAGAAACACACAAGTGTAGTCAAAACCAGATATCATGAGTTCGAGTCAAGTTCTCTAACTCTCCAGCAGAGTCGCTAGAAATTGTAGACGTCCCCCGAACGCATCCCGGGGGAGGAGTGCGAGTCCCCCCCGTTCTGGTTCGATATTGGGTCTACTACAGTTCGAAGGACTCAAATGTCACGGTTCTAAATCTCGAACCAAAGAGTCCAAATCCGGCAAATCGTTTTGAAAACAGATTTTTTGAAAGAAGTGCCAAACATGGACTGCTTTGCCAGATACAGAGTCGCCACCTAAATATTTTTTAATGGGGAAATTTAGGAAACCCTGACTCGGTGCCAAAGGCCACGTGTCCGTCATCACCAAAGTTGCTTCGGCTCGGGAACTTGGGTACGATTGGGGAAGGTCACTTCGTGAGCACCCCCGCTCGCCCGGTCAAAGACCGGCCTCTACTAACCATGATATCTTATTTTGAAAACATTGTATGTTCTTATTCCGGTTATTAGCCTAGGTTACTATGTGATGCGCACAGCATACAAGTATAGACTGAGTCGCCTGAATTGGAACAAAACATTTCATGTTTGTTTTTGGAAGATGGTTTGCTACCCGTAGGTAGGCTTAAAATGCAGATTTTGCCACCCTCGGGTGGGCTTAGAAAACATGGTATTGCCACAATCTAGTGGGCTTAAAACAAACAATCAATGCATTATTCCAATTCAGATAACTCAACCTTCACCCACAGGCATTCAGGCAATTATATCACATAAGCACATAGCCTCATGGCAAGTATGCTATCATGGCAGCCACTCACACGCATGCAATGATGCTAAAGCATAAAACTTACCGAGTACTCCAAGCCAAAACAAAAGCTGATTAGAAATCATGCATGATCCTAAGTATACAGAAATGCCTAATGCAACACAAGCAAAAATGCAATTATAGCAGGCTCGGCTATTCTAAACATGACATATGGAATGCTACAACTAACACGTATTCAATTTGGAATTGAAATACAAATGCAGTTAGTATGATGCGCCGAGCCCGGTGCGTGCAAGACAGATGAATGAATGCAAACATGCTATCATACTGTATGCTAATTGAAATATGCCCTATATCTAACCATTGTAAGCAGGTAAATAAAAGGGAAGAAAGACGTGGGGTTGGAAGACATACATCACACTCACCCACACTTATTACAATTATGCCCTCGCGCAGAGGGTCCAAATAAATATACAGTCCGAATAAAAGAATAATACAGTCCGAATAATATAGTCCGAATAATAAACAAATTCCTAATTAATTAACAAATTAACTAAGAAAAACTGTAAACTGGCACGCAAGCCAGGGGGCTGCCTTGACTCCGCTCTGGATAATGAAATGATGCATGTTAGGCTGCCTTCTCGCGGAAATCCATTGGGATGCCCCAATTAGCCTCTGTTTTGCAATGTTCCTCGAAAAGCGTGCCAGACTCGGAAGACTGCTGATTCTTCATTTTGCTGCAACAGAGAGCAGGAAAGGGGCATAGCAATGTATTTCACAGATATATGCATGCCTCGATCCTCGTGCCACCAATCACGCATATCGATGCATGATGGCCGAGGAGCCGAATTGCACAACTCAATATAGGATGAATGCATGTGAATGCCACAACAAAACCTAACTCCATCATGGATAATCCGGAGTGTCGGCGACTTGGGAATTGAGATCCGTTCCGTCACTCGGAGTCCGGAATGTACCTCGTTTCCCGTGCCCGGACTAACTCCTATCCCGAACACGATGCAATATGCATGATATGCATGAAATGCAGCTAACATATGACCTAGCATGCACAATGCTATGAAAATGAGATGCCTCGAAATGTGTGCACGCGGACACGCAAACCGAGGCAATGATCCTAAGGCATGAAATGGCACACGCAATGCAAATTGGACTTACACTAACACGAGTGGACCTCAGCCACACTCACATAAGAGGCTGATGGATGAAAATGAAGTGCCTCGAAATGCGTGCACACGGGCACGCAAACCGAGGCAATGACATACGGAATGCAATGAGACTAAAATGACAAATACAATGCAACATGGGCTTATACTAACATGAGAGAGCCTCAGCCGCACTCACATAAGAGGCCGTCGGATAAAAAAGAAGTGCCTCGAAATGCGTGCACACGGGCACGCAAACCGAGGCAATGACATACACGATGCAATGAGACTAAAATGGCATATATAATGCAATATGGACTTACACTAACATGGGAGAGCCTCAGCCGCACCCACACAAGAGGCCAATAGATGAAAATAAAGTGCCTCGAAATGCGTGCACACCGGCACGCAAACCGAGGCGATGGCCCTAAGGCGTGAAATGGCATGGAATATGATACGCAAACATGCAAATGAATTTCAACAACTAAAAATGATGCAAAACAGCCCCGAAATGAGGCGAAATGTCACCAAATGTAAGGAATGGTTCCGAAATGCGAATTTAGGCACCCGAAATGGCCTATAGCTATACCAAACATGCACAATATGGACATGGAATGAAAATACAGCAGCAAGGCAGCCCCAAGAAAAGCATTTTTGCAGTAGAAAACAAGGCCAAACAGCAATCATAGATAGGGCAACAATGGTATGCAAAAATAGGGGCCAAGAGAGGGGTATTGAAGTAGATGGTAAATCCAAAGCCCAAACAGAAAAATTCCCTTCTACAACACTGAAGAGGGGCCAAAAATATGCACATTTACAGTAGATGACATCCCCCAAATCAGTATGAAAATATGCTAGAAATGCCATGCAAGATTGAGGCCACAAGAGGATATAACATGAAGTAGGCCAAACATTCATCAAACCAGAAAATACCCTTCATGAAATATGTCAAGAAGATCAAAATATGACTCTTCCCAGACCTGATGATGGCCGAAAACAGAATCTAGATAGGCTTAACAAAGCATGCAAAAATGGGGGTCAAAGAGGGGTATAATGACAAGTATAACATGGAGACCCCCAAAAAAGTTGATCCCTTCTACAATGTTGTAGAGGGACCCAAAATAAGCCTACTCACAGTTCATGACATGCTCCAAAACAGATCACATGTAGGCCAAACAAATCATGCAAATTTACGGTAAATGTGAGAGATTATGAAGCAAGTGCATGATAGAGAGGCCAAACAGGGTTGAGCCCTTCTTCAATGTTGAAGAGGGGCTCAAAATAGGCCCACTCACAGTTTACATTATGCTCGAAAACAGATCACTCATAGGCTAGAAATTTCATGCAAGATTATGGCATATAAGATGATATTGAAGCAAGTACCAAATGGAGGGCTCAAACAAGGTTGAGACCTTAAACAAACATGAAGATAAGCTCAAAAGAGTGACCTTTTCAGTGAAGGTCGGAGCCCAAAACAGTGAGCAAATAGCCTAAGAAATTGGTGCAAGAAAGTGCTAAAAAGAGGGGAAATGGATTTACCTTTGAAGACCAAAGCTTTTGGTGATTCTTGGACCAAGTTGCAACACCTTTAGCCTTTGAAAAGCTTCTCCTTGCTGCTGGAATGGAGTCGGTGGTGGTAGAGCTTGAAGATGATGAGGAAGTGGCACCAAAACTTGAAGGAAATGGAGTTCTATGTATGTATATGCTTGAAGCAATTTTTCCAACCCTTTCCTTTGAGTTGGGAAGCTCTCTATATAGGCAAGAATGGGGGAGAAAAGTGGAGGCAAAAGTGGAGGGAAATGAGCCCTTATTTCCCTCCAAAAGGGTCCCCCGGATAGAGATATTTTCTGGGGGAAAACAGCACACAGCTGTAAAGCACACATCCAAGGAAGCAGGCCGGCTGGGTGTTTTGGCTGCAGGTGGCCGGCCGGCCAAGGGGCAAAAATGGAAAGTTGATTTTCTGGCCGGCCACCACATATTGGTGTCCTCCCATGTGTGTACAACAAGACCCTATGGTTGGAAATTGGCAACTCCGAAACAAGAGAGACAACATGCCACTTTTAGAAGGGGTTCAAAAGGGTCAATTGGAATTACTGGCCGGCCATGTGTTTTTAGGGTCCTCCCATGTGTGTACAACACAAATATGTGGTTTTGGCTTGAAGAAAATGGCCCTAGGGTGTTCAACATTAGCTCGGAAGTGAGAAAAACGGGCGCCGGGGGGCGCCGGAGGAGCATAACTGGTCGCTGAGACAATTGCTGGCCTCCCACCCTCCAGTGATCTTCCTGGTGATAAAACAGAGGTACCTGCCAAAAATGAACAAAAACCGATGCAAAACGAATGCTCGGGGGCCAAAACACGCAGTTTGGGGTCCCGAAAACCGGCCGTTAAGCACCGAAAGTGGTGTTTGGCCACGAAGTGGGTATCTAAGACCCCAGTGTCCCTTGAAAGGGAGTAAATGAGATGCATACCAAAAACCGGAGGAATCGGAGATGGTTAGACGGTCCCGAACCGAGGCACACGGCCTGACGGCTCCGAAAACCGGGAACCGGGCCCCGAAATGGGCAAAATGGCCTACGGCCACGAAATGTAGCCCACGGCCACTGAGAGATGGTCTACTGGACCTCTCCCCCCTCAGGAAGAGAAAACAGAGAAAACCGAGCTTGGTTCGCAAACCGAGGCAAGGCACAGAAGAGGGTTCGGAAGTCCGGAGGCAGGGCTCACGGCCGCGACTCTGAGACTTCTGAACGAGCACAATATGCAACATCACCGAGCGCTCAATCGGTGACGTCTGAGTCTTAAGGTCGGTCAAAAATGGGGTGTCTACAACACCTTGCAGAGCAACGGCTCGTTCCTAATGTACAATGCCATCGAGTTCAGGTACAAGCCGACGTGAAAGTTGGGGTCTGACTTACCATCGTATATCTGTAACCTCGACATATTGAACCTTTTCGGGGCTTCAAATTTCTCCAACTCCACTGAGAACGGTGTTCTCGGCTTGACCGGAGAGGTTACCTCGGCATCTTGTTGCTTCCTCTGGAAGTAGCCCCTCAGATCCTCCTTGGTCCGTCCAGGAGCTCGACTATCAACGGATTTCAGCCTTTTTGGTGTGCTGCTCCCAGTATCATTGTGAGTCTTTTTGGACCTTTCTCCGTTGGTTGCGTCGAAACACAGCTCCTTCCCCTGAACATGCCGATGTTATTTAGGGTCAGCTTCCTTGGTGCGATGCATCCTCCGTGAATCTCCCCTTCTTGATTCTCCTCGCCCGACCTCCCTTGAAAGCCGGTGAGAGTGTTTCTCAGTTCTATCGTACTCAGGGGTCGCAGGAATTGTCCTCTACCCCCCTAGCTGGGCATCTTTTTGGCCGCTGGAATTAGCGTATCTTGTAACGGAAACGTTGGTTGCATAACGTTGTTCTGCATCATGAAATTGACAACCGATTGTAGGTCTGCCAATTTGTTTGCCAGTTCCTTCATCTCGTCGTTCCTCCATAGGCATCTATCTTTCCATACTTGGAGGTCGTCTTCGTTATAATACCTGCCTTGATCTGATTTCTTTGGTACGTCGCCCTCCTGGCCGACGTACTTCTCTCCGTGATTCTTATCACGAGTCTCTTTGTTGCAGTTGTTTTCTTCGACGTCAAGGTCAATAGGTTTCCCACTTCCAATAGGAGTGTCGTCTCCAACCTTCTCTTTCTGTCCATTATTGGCCATCTATTCCCCTTTCTTTCCCACAGACGGCGCCAAATTGTGTGAGTAGATTTCTGACCACATTGCCAAATTAGTATTCAGCTGGAGGGCACTGGCAGAATAGATGGCGCCTGAACGACCTGTAATAGAAAGAACAGATTCCGGCGGTGGTTTGTCCACCCGGGGGCACTCCGACAATCAAGTCAGTTATCTCTCAAAGATAACAAAAGTGCTTAACTCACTATTCAGAATATAAAAAGCATACCTCAGATCCATGGGGGTGCCTCTCTTTTATAATCATCACAAACCTAATCCCAATAGAAACTTAGTTTCAATGGATTTTGGATTACTGCTAATCTTGGACTCCCAGTAGGATTGGGATAAACTCTCTAAGAGTCTTATCTTCATCCAAACTGAAGCTTTCTCTCGTTCTAGGACTCTTGTCCCTTATCCGCTTATCCCGGACTCCGGTATCTTTGGAGATAACCTCAGCCTAACCGAGATCACCTCGGCGTCATGATTAGGACACGTGGCACCTCGGCTGACACTTCAGTGACACTTCGGCCACGTGTTGCCATTCAAAAATTATGTCCCCACATATATATATTTTTATAGTTTGCTTATAATTCTCTCTCTCTCTCTCTCTCTCTCTCATAAGAATATTAATTTAAGTTATAATTTTTTTTTTGAAGCTCAAGCTCAAGGATTTGTTTATAATTTACTTAATGAGTTGAGCTCCAGCTTGATTTAAGCTCGATTATATCTAACCAAAGTGAGCTCGAATACCAAAAAATTTAGTTTGGTTCGGATCATTTATAATCCTACATTTTAGATTTGTGTTTGATTCTATCACCGTGCAATATAAAAAATTTCAAACCTCAAATCTAGCTCCCGGTTTAGTAGCTAGTGTATGGATGGTGCAGCAACTTGGCTCACTGCTGTGACTACTACACAGAGAGTGGTCCTAAGAGCTAGCCAATTTATATGCAAGATCTTAAGGCTTCCCTTTGCTTGTGATTTAAAAGTTAATTTATCGGCTAAAAAAATTATTTTGTTAAAAAGTTTATTTTAATTATGTTAAAAAGTCAATTTATCTGATTTAATTTTTAGAAAACTACATTTTGAATTTTTTGTGAAAATATAGAAACTGACTTGACAAAAATAAACACTAAAAAGACATTTTAAAATTATTTTTTCCTCAAAAGATAAAATTCTATGATGATTGCTTTTTTATTTTTTTCACCAAATAAATCTTTAGTTTTTTTTAAAAAAATTCTAAATTTTTTTTCTAAAAGTCAAACCAAACCAAACATAATCTACACACAAAAAAACTAGATTTTTTAAGGCTTTTTTACGTAAAAATTAATATTTAGCTAACTCACAAATTGAGACCTAAGGTTATGAAATGATACATGAGGAATTCAATGTTAACTTTAAATCTACGTTCACATTTTTTTTTATCAGCCAAAAAAGAGAATTTTATTGATGACAAAAGATGTTGCGAAAATTCAGGGAAAGAAAAAAGGAAACCTCCAAATTGGGGTTGGATCATCTTTGAACCTAAAAAAAGGAGCTATCTTTAGGTCAGTTGTGGTAGCAATCTCATTATCAATGGCAAGCAACTCTATGTTCACATCAACAAATATCTCTCTTTTTTACTGATAAAATAAAATGAAATTAAAATTTTACGTCCACTAGACTTGTATCAATAAATAAGTGAAAAGTTTTGAGTATCATGACTAAAAATTCATACCTTTTTAAAGTCAAAATGGTTGTTTAATGTATTACCCTTTCATTTCATTAGACTATTTCCAATCATTCACCAAAATTTTCATCTAATTTGATTTTAAATTTGAGTAAAAAACTTGATTTGATATGAGTTACTCCAATCCTTTCATCAAATTTTTATCAAAATCTTTTAAAAAATTACTTTCTTGTCCTCAATTTCACTTTTCATTAATTTTGGTGCAAAAAACCCAGCTACAATCCTTAATCTTTTAACAATTTTACCAAACTTAAGTGGAAAAAGATTTGTTAGAAATCTAGTGAAAATTTTTGTTCATCATTGATTTGATAAAAAAGTTGCTTCTCATTTGATTTAATACAAGTTTGATGAAATGATTGAACGTTTTTTTTTTTTTTATCAAAATCTTTATCAAATTTAAATTTGATGAAGGACTTAGTAAAAAATTAGAGATGCCCTTAGTATAATTGGTATGGAAAAGTAAGGGCCCCTCTTTTTATTTTATTTTATTTTATTTTTTTACCATCAAGGAGGGTATATCCTCCACTTAAATCATAGATGGTTACTAAATTTCTTAAGCAATTCATAAATCCAAAGAGCTGACAGGTAGCCAAGTGGCAAGCCTTTTGTCACCTGAACTCAGAATTAGGGTGCAACTGAGGCAAGTTTAGTTGAGTTGAGAGGTTATTAAGTCACAATCCGAATTGTATCAACAGTTATTTCAAACGCAACTTGTGAACAAGACTAGTTTGTGAATGAACTCGGGCTAGGCTTGAATTATCCATAAATTTGAGTTTTTTGTTTTGCAACTAAATTGATTAATTTGTATGATGAAAGAGAGACATAGAGGAGAGATGAGAATCGAGAAACCACTGTGATGAACTTCGCCAATTCTAAATGAAAAATGAAAGCATACAATTTTGTATTACATTACTTATATACGATATATAATAAATATGATCTAATTGTCCATTGATTTTAACATTATTTAATAACTAATAATTTATATATATTTAATATTTAAATATATAATAGAGCCTTAGGTTGCTCTGATTGTTTGATATTTCCATCCAAGTCTGCGCGTGGATTTAATTAGAGTCTAAATTTATGCCGAAACCTACACCAAATTCAACAATATATTGCCCCAAATCAAAAAATTTCAAACTAGATTTGAGATGACCCCGCTCAAATTGCATTGCCACTCACAACCGAGTTTCAATCCGTGCCAACCTTCCTTTCCCTCTCCACAATGTACTCAAGATGTGTGGGTGCGTCAAGACAAAGGACTAATTACCACAAAAGTGTTGAAGTAATGTCAGGGTTAAGAATTAATTACCACAAAAGTGTTGTGTGTGGGGTGGGGGTCTCA